>JANAVB010021595.1:5776572-5909072 GCA_029216955.1 Iris pallida | reverse complement strand
AGAAAATTTAGTTTATATATATATATATATATATATATATATATATATATATATATATATATATATATATATATATATATATATAGGTATTAATTATAGGTATATACTAAATATATATAGGTATATACTATATATATATATATATATATTTTTTTTTTCTTTATATATATATATATATATATATATATATATATATATATATATAGGTATTAATTATAGGTATATACTAAATATATATAGGTATATACTATATATATATATATATATATTTTTTTTTTCTTTATATATATATATATATATATAGGTATATAAAATATATATTATATACCTATATATATATATATATATATATATATATATATATATATATATATATATATATATATATATATATATATATAGGTATATACTATAGGTATATAATAAATATATCTATGTATATTTAGTTATTATATATATTAACAAAAAAACACAAATAAACCCCAAAACCGAATAAACCGAAAATCGAATCGATTTAATTCGGTTCGGTTCGGTTATTGACCAATTCGGTTCGGTTTCGGTTTTGCTTATTCGGTTTCGGTCCAATTCGGTTTTTGGTTATTCGGTTCGGTTGGAACCGAATAAACCGAATACTCACCCCTAAGATAGATGACTCTTCATAAAGAGTAGATGTTTGGGTCGTGGATGCGACTTGTACATCACCGGGCGGAAAAGACAACCAGTAGGCGTATGGGATAGACTGTTACATTATTTTATCCTCAGTGATACCCGGTTATGGGCATGGATACCCGGTTATGGGTCATACAATCACTAGGGGATACATCCGGCAGCGGCCACTAGCTGCACGCTAGGTACGGTCGGGAGGTATACTAGCGTTTATATATTTACATCGGCTCGTGATCCGACGTCGGCTCGTGCTCCGATGCCATTCCCTTATCTACCCACCCATACGTTCCGAAGTTGTCTTCATATGCATTCACTTAGACTAGTTAGCACACCCCTTATGTTTATATCAGTATTTATTTTATGGCATGTTCCTATTTGTATCTTGCTATGTCCCCTGAGGACCTGGTTCATTTCCAGATCCCGACGAGCACCTATACTCGACGATCTATGGTACCGGAGCTGAGGCAGGAGACTGTGCAGAGGACTACGAGGTCTACCCCGAGGAGTTCCTTTTGTTAGAATTATATCGAGGTCAGTTTTTAGAATATATAATTTATATTCTGATATTTTGTTTGTGAATTTCTGGGAATTTATTTGAGTGTCGGTTGTCCAAAATTTGACACATTGCACGGTTTTTTAGATTTCGGGAGATTTCGAACTCCATTTTGCGATCCATTTGAAGTTTTATAAAGTCAACATGAAGATCTAAAATCATATAATTTTTTTCAGAAATTTATCTATTGGTTTATTATTTTATTTAATTCGTTGAACTTAGATTTGACTTGTGATTTACCGATTTGATCACGGTTAGCCATAACAACAACAACTTTTGAACAAATCATGATTTTGTGGCACAATTGATTCTAGTGCACTCATGGTGCTGAAATCTACTAGGATGCACTCTCAAATCATTAGGTTTGTGACCTTTGACTAGTTAGTCAACGGTATATCTCGATTTGTGTGCAATGGATTCTGAAATTGGAACCATGACTTTATATACCCAAAATTCCTTATTTAAATTATATTTCATATTATTATTAGGTTAAAATTAGATTTTTAAGTAATTTATTTCAGAATTAAATAATATTAGATAGGTTAATCCATTAGCCATTTTTGTATGATTTTAGAATTAGGATCTTAGAACTGACATGTGGTTTTCATGCACGGCTTAAGTTATGAAAACGGTTTGTTCAGGAGTTTAGACAAGTACAATATTACATTATGTTTTTAGTTTATTATAATGCTTTCTTTATTGTGTTCTCATTTTGGTATCCAATTATGACACGATGATGACACGATAGACTTGTTGTATCATTAACCGTTATTGTTGTTTAGTGAGTCGGGGAAAAAATATACTCGGTAGGTATGTGAACAAATCCAATTACTGTTATTGTGGATAGCTAATCATATACCTCATGTATGGTTAGCCATACATTTTATTGTTGATAGCCATCTATATGATGTGTCGTATTAGCCCAATTGTTCACATGTCGAAAGGTATTTCATACACACTGTATGTTTCATTTGTTTATGATCATTGTCGAGTTCTCTTATTTACATGTTTCTTCTCTAGTAGCTTACATGTTCATGATAATTGTTTCTCACATGGTTCATATCCTGTTAGTTTTTACATGTCCTTTATTATTACTGTTTCTTATCGTTCTTGCTTATTTTGTGCTGATTGCATTAAATGCAATATGGTTGTACTTTGCTCTCACCATGACTCGGTCGTTGACATATAGGAGAGGATGACGACTATCTCTATTCTTCTTATTATGGATTATCAGAGGGTGGTGTTGACGATGTCGCAGATCGGTACCAAGACTCAGGAACCATGATTGATCTCTGGTGGGATCTAGATTTACTTTTTTTTTTAGTATGCTTTAGTTTACTTTCATAGTTGGACCGAAATTTTCTCTGGATGGACCATATTATTATTCTGGATTTAGTCTTTCTACTGTGGGATTTGGATCTTATTATTTTGTTATCTATCATACTCTTATTTTCTTTATTTGTGTTGTGGCTGAGTATGTTTGTGTTAGCCCATTGGTCATGTTCGAACCGATTTTGATAATCGTTTAAAGTTGGACTAGATATAAGGGCTACTCACAATGGACTACGACAACCAAGTACTGCTTCCATTCGAGATTTGCACAGTCGTCGCGTCTGTCTTTATTTTCCTTCTCAAATGTATTTTCACTATTTTTATTGAGTCTAGGAAATAATGTAAACTGCGTCGTACTGGCAAATAGGCTTGATCCAAAAATAATTTTCAAACTACCAAACTTGTTTTCAAGCAACCCATTATTTTTAAATAAACCCAAAAACTCGTATTTAAAAATACTCCCCAAAGCTCAATAGTTCCAAAAAGTCCAAAACCAGTTTTAGACCTAGGATTCTGATCTAAATAGAAGACCAGAGATCGTACAGAGTTCGCCCCGAACTTAGCCCGAACTCGGGTACCTGATTTGGTAAATCATGTAAACATGTTCTTCCTACAGACTCGACTACAACAATCAAATTTTTGAACGTTTGGCATCTGAATTCGACCAGAACTCAATTTTTAGCAATCCTATAAATAGAGAAGAGTTTTTCATTCTAATCATTCATTTACTTTCTATCTTCTCTTCATATAAGCTTTCTAAGCTATTCAAAGCCTTCAATTTCAAATTCCAAGCTTATTTTACAACCTCTAGTCTACTTGCCAGTATAGTACGGTCTAGAAGTTTTAGAGAGTTGTAATCAGAGGCTTGATCCAGAAGTTCACACTTCACAATTGAAGTCGGTCGAGCACTTCGAATTTAAAGCTCGATGTTGTAAGAGCTACAAGCGTTCGGTTATCGCTTGTGTTTCCAATAGTGGATTTCAAACTCGGAGCAAGAGTCCTCCAGTCTGAACTAGTCCCTACAAGAGGAAAACTAGGATACATCGATGTGTTTGCGTTTGCTCTTTGTCCCTCTTATTTACTGTTTTTATATAACTGTGACATAGCCACTACGACATGATAGTGATATAGTGGTGCTTAATTTTTAATTATTAATATTCTGCTGCATACTCTATTCATCCCCCTCTAGATTATATATTACTGCATATTAATCCTACAGTTTGTATTTATCTTCACTTGGATCTGTGGAGGATTTATTATGTGTTACTAGACAACGTTCTACCGTCGATACTGCGACATAGGCTAGGTTGGCTACATACTTGTACTCGATTATCTGGGAGCGGGTCGTGACATGAAGCTAGCTTCGACACATCTTTTGGACACTACTTCGGAAAGTAGTGTCCATGCGCGTCAGCAGTGGAGCTTCAACGTATCTTCTAGACACTACTTTGAAAAGTATTGTCCATGTGCATCGGCAATGGGGCATCGACGCATCTTCTAGACACCACTTGTGATGCCCATGCGCATCAGCAGCTTGGTATAAGTGCATCTTCAAAATATTGCTTCAAAAAGAAAGAAACGCTCATGCACCTCAACCTATCCTAGTCATCTCTGCCAAAACATAGACAGAAAGCCAAAACTCCTACATGAAATAGCTTTTTGCACATCGTGATGCATATGATCGTCAAGAATAGGAGCAGCGGCGGCGGTGGTGGCCTCAGTGGCTGGCTTCTTCTCCTTTACCTTGCTAGTGCTTGCAACACTAGCTTTAGGAGCTATAGGAGCTTTGGGTGCCATGGAGGAAAAGTTAGGGTTTTGCTCGAGGAAGAATACAAGTTCTTTTTTGGGAAAAAGTTAAAAAATTTGATAAAATAAAGTTTTCTCTCTCCCAAAGACCCCTATTTATAGGCTAAGCCACGTATCAACATATGAGGCGAAGAAATGTTTCAGGTTTGAGGAGACGCTTCGAAACGCGTAAAGTATTGACATAAAATGCCTACAGATCTTTTCCCAAAAACGAGGAGTCATCCACATTGATGACGGCTATCCACAATAATGATGACAACATGTCAAAAGCGAGCCCTGCGCACTTCACGTCCATGTGTCAAAACCATGCTTCTTTGATTCAAAAGTATTTCAAACTTATCCAAGTTTGAAAACTTTGAAAGAGATCTTGTACAGTATGGGAAAATTCACACATCATACACTACAAACAGCTAGGCGCATAGCTAAGGGGCGTATCCCTATAAAAAAGTAACTATGTGTGCAATAAATTGGCGCAACCAGATGACAAGTCTCATGCGCCTAAAAGCTATTGCATAGTACTGAAAGAAACACATAAAAGAATTTTTTTATTAATATTTATGATTACAATACAGTGGGAGTCTATTAGATAAATAGATTTTCATTGATAGTCATGATTACATAGAAATAATCTATCTATCTACAGAACTGGGCCTGCATTTATTTTTCAAGATAGGTGCAGTACTCATCTCGACCATGTGGATGAGCCGCTGCCAGTAAGATGCGCAATCCCCTGCTATATGGATTAGGAACTGGCTGCATGCGCAATTAGCCGACCATGTGTATCAACTGCTGGTAGAATGGGGTTTAGAATAGCAATCAATCCGAACCCTATATCCAAAATCTTGGTCGCTCCGATGGCACTTGACATCGTTTTGGGGTAGAATGCAGCTAGTATACTTTACAAACAAGGGCTGCCCTGCCCACAGTCAGCCAACTTCATCTCGATTTGTCGACAAAGTCCTTCATCAAACATGCCACTTCCTTGAACAAAAAGATCTATAATCGTAATCCACGACTGACACAATTGTTGCCAGACTCGCCAAGGAAGAAGCTTGTAATCATCGGGGTGTAGTATAGTCTCCGACATGAAGTGGGTAAGAGGAATAGACGAATAAGTTTTTCCAAAAATACCCCTATTTATAGGCCATACGCGGTCAAACCCATACGCCAAGTGCTAGATTGTCAAAGGCTCCGAATTAATGGAATGAAACTTGTATTTATGGTAATGAATCTGCCACATTTAATTTTTGACCAAGTTTTGGTCAAAAGTCATCAGTTTTTGAGCCCCAGGCAGTGACGAAATTTTGGAAGTTTGACCCAAGTACTACAAAAGCAAAGTCTACCAGAGCACAAATCCCCAAAAGTGTAGTCTCCTGGAGCATGGAGCCCTAAAGGTGCAACTTTCAAAAGCGCAGCCCTCTATAACATATTGCCTCAAAAGGTGCAACATCCAAAGGCGCAGCCTCATGAGCACAGAATTCCAAGCCATCAGTTTAGCATTTATGGCTTGCTGACACATTGTATCAGCTATCAGTTGTCATATGTCAGTTATCAGTTGTCTGTTTTCAGATGTCAGATGTCAGTTACCCGTTGTCAATTTGACGCAGTCACTATAAGAAAAAATGACCTTTCTTGACTGTTTATTTCTCGTTGGTCGTGAAAAAACCGTCAAAAAATGAGTATCTTAACGGTATTAGCCTTATGTCATGAAATGACACGTTTTATGTTAATTTAACAATTTTATAGCATAATAGTTGATGGTTTAGATGATCCGTCAAGAAACGTCAATTTATTTATTGACGGTTTGGTTATAATCGTCAACGAATGTATGTGCAAAAAACTTGACGGGATTTTTTCAGCTGCCATTTTAGTAATTTTTTTAAACCTTTTATATTTATTGACGGTTGTAGTTCTTTTTAATCGATGAACCCATCAAACTTTTTTTGATCGTCTCCTTCCTTTCCTCTTCTTTCCCTAACCTTCTCCTTTCCTCTAAAGAGTCTCCCACAGAGCCCCCCACTCCTCTCGTCTAAAGAGCCCGCCACTCTTCTCCTCTTTTTTCTCCCTAAGGAGTGGGGGGGCTCTCCACCACCTCCTCTCCCTCCTTCCCAAACTTTGCAATAAACCCTAGCCTTCATGATCTCCTATTTTTTTACTTTTACTTCTCACCTCTTGGAAACCCTAGCCAAAACCTTGATGGTGGCGACAGCCATAAGGACGTCGATGTAGGAGGTGGCCCCGAGGCCCTTCCTGTTCTCTTGTGAGATCTGGGAGTGGAAGCTCGACGAGCTGCCACTAATGCCTAGAAAAGGGAAGCGACGGATGCCTCTACAGGACGTGATCGACGCAGTCGTCAACAACGGCGCCACCGACTCCGTCGCCATCGAGAAGCTCGAGGTTCGGCTCCCCCAAATTTTTAGGGTTTCTATTATCCTGATGAGTCTGGAAGTGAGAAATTTTGTTGAAGAAATTGAATCCTACTAAGCTCTAATTTTCAAAGGCATATTTTATTTCCCCCATTTTTTGAGTGTATGACTCAGTTGTTGCTGCTATAATTTCTCTAAGAACTGGGTTTGGATCCCCTCGACCATCAACTCTGCAACTTAGGTGAAATGTTTCTTCAGAACAGATCTACAATATTTGTTCAGATATGAGGGTTTTTTTTTAAATTTCCTCAATATATAATTGTTTTCCATAAATAAATTCACTTTATTTATTTTGTATCTGAGAAAATTACAACTGTAGGAATCTAATCTAGAAGACGATTACTTTATCCCTTGGACGATGCGATGAAGAGAACTCGAACTTTGAAGAACTTGGACAGCAACTGGGCAATCTCTCTGTTCTCTCTGAAAATGACCTGTAGTCCCTGATGAAGATGAAGAAACTCTTTTTTATAGAGTTCAGGATAACTGTCCTTAAGCATACGCTCAGGTAGTTACTTGACGTGTGCATAACTGCAGGGACGCGTGGCAAATTTTGATGGCGACACATTAGCGTGCGGTTGAAAGTAGTGGAGCATGTTCAGGAGAGATTGATGGCCTGGATGCCACGTTGCATAACTTCTAGAGAAGTGGATAATTGGTACAGGACACGTGAGAGCGTGTGTTGACTGTAATCCTGGATATGGTTGCTGTAATACGCTGCCTCGTTGAAGGAGAGTTATACGCTGACTTGGACAGCGTAGTGCCATAGGAAATCCATACGCTCACTTTATGGGCAAGGAGTCATGTGAGGTCATACGCTCGTTTGTTTAGCAAGGAATCATGTGAGGTCCATACGCTCACTTGACTATGTGAAGAAGGAGTCATGTGAGGTCGATACGCTCACTGGAGAAGTGGCCACGTGGCTATCATCAATCTTCTTTGGTACACCATATCTTCCCATAACTGACAAAATCTTCTCGAGCGTCGTGACTGCGGATTTGACGGCTGACAGACTGACAGTAATGATGGCTTTTGTATTTATGAAGGCTGCTGAGTTGTCCTCGTAAAAGACAAAACCGACTCTTCGAAAACCTATACGACGGTTACTTTTCTCGTGACAGCTGTCTTTGTACGAAAGATGAAGTGTCAGATTCATTCCTCATTTAAACATATGCTGTGCTGTCACTTCAGTAAATAATAAAATATTTACTGAGCGTATGGCTTTTGAATGAGCGTACAACTCTGAATTGAGCGTATGGCTTCAACTGACATCTGTCTTTAAGCGTATGGATGAAAATGACAGCGTGTCATAATTTTCCACATCCTACAATAATGTTATGTTCTATTTCTATACACCATATCTAAATTTTGTGGTGAAAACCAACAGCTTTTGTGAAATTTCGAGATCTAGCTCTAGAAAAATTAAATTTTAGTTTTCAATTTTGGTTTTAGTAAGTATTAGTTTTTTTGGTTTAGTTTACAGTTTTTTGAATGGGCTATGATGAGAATGTAAAACTCCATTTTTTTGATTAGTGAAGACTTGGTAGTTCTTCATATGAAGGTGACACACATCGCTATGTTGGTTCTGTGTGGGTATGTTCGTGCATATTTTGGGATATTGAAGCATGTTAGATATGATACATTGCAGTTTATGATTATAACAGAATGGAGTTCTTGCATATTTTTGGGCATTGAAGCATGCTACATATGATACTCTGAGCCCAAACATGCCCTTTGGGCTATGATGAAAATGTCTCCTTTATTTCTGGATTCACTGCAGCTTTTTGAATAGCTGCTATGGGATATGATAATCTGCCTGAAGGCTTGGTAGTTTCTCATACGAAGGTGATACACATGGCTATGTTGGTTCAGTTTTGTGGCTATGTTCTATTCTATTTTTCGATGTTGAAGCATGCTAGATATGATACTCTGAGCCCAATTATGAGTTTCAGTTTTTGGAATGCAGCAGTTTTTTTGAGTTTGCAGTTTTTGAATGTTGCATTTTTCATCACATGGGAATGTGCTTCTTCTTCTTGATACAATCTTCATACACAGGACTATGAGGAGAAAGTACATGTGCTGAATGACACGGTCTTCATATTAGGTTTCAGTTGTGGTTTGTCTCCATGTTTTTTGTTTCTTTCTTGTTTCACTTAATTCTTGTTTCAGTTGGCTTCATTGTAATTATATACTAGCCTATGATACATTAAAATTTTCATATTAAATATCACTTCTGTGGCTATGTTGGTTAAGTTTTGTGAGTATATGCTCAATGATGATATTCTACATTCAACATTTTAGAGTATCAATTATTTGAAGAAGCTTTTGCTAAAACTCTGAGCCCATAGAGTCCTTATTGACTCCTTTTAGGGTATTACTTATTCCCTACATACTCTTTCAATTTTGTGGTTGTGAAAATTTGGTAATTGGACATGTCTGGGCTAGCTATGTTTGAAAATTTGATAACTTGGATGAATGGAAATCTGGGCTATGTTGTTCCAATCTTCTTTGCATCTCTCTTTTGATGTCCATGCTTACTTGTGGTAACTTGCTTTGTGTTATATAATCTTCTTTTCATCTCCAGGCCTCATTTGATGATGCACTGCAGTTTTACCTCTTTCCATGCCTTCTTTAATCATGAATTGTAGTGTTATTTGCACTACAAGAAACTTTATATGTTGTGCAAATAACACTACAAGAAACTTCATATGTTGTGCAAATAACACTATAAGAAATTAGGAGAAACTGAGTGGTAGAGCTCATGTACATAGTTTGTGAGAGAAGGGACTACAACAATTTATAATAAGTCACATCATTTCACTTGAGATTGAAAATTAAATATGGGCAAAGACAAACATGAGGTTTTAGCAAACAGTAAAAAATAAATGTTCCCTTGCTAGAATTGTAGGTATGATTTTTATGTCAGTTATTGCATAGTGTAGGAATTAAAAACATGCATTAGTGCCTATATTTTGCTATGTGCTTGTGTGTGTCCTGGAATTTTTAGTATATATCAGTAAAAGGGGTGAATAAGAGTGCTAGTAGCTAGACAGTAATGCAGCAACGGGTATTTGGGAGTGATGATGAGTGAATAAAAGTAGGAAGCATAACAATGTACATAAATCTACTGGTGATTAATTTTCAATTCCAAGGAACTTGTATGTACTGTACTTCAATGCTTATGGAAACCCTTATGATTGATACCCTTTCCCTCCATCTCCTCCTATTTATGATACTGTTTAGTATCAGTACAAATGTATTAACCAACCTATTGACTAAATGGCTGAGGTAGACTGACTTGGCAATAATGTGGCAATGATGATGTGGAGGCCTCTTATTGGAGATGGGTTGCAGATGGAGTTGGACATCAGCTATTGGCTGCAATCCGAATAGACATATACTGAGTTCTATGAACTTGTTGCTTGCTATGCTACTCTACTATATGGCTTCTATGAGCTCTGATGCTATCTATACAAGCTTTTAATTTCTCATGGCCTCCATAAGCTCTGATACTGAGCATGTCGCCTCAACTACTGTTATGCTAAGCCTCCTACATACTGAGCCAGTGAGCCTTCACTCCTATACTAAGACAATGTCAGTTTATTGAGCTAATGTCAGATAGGCTCTTATCATATATGTACGAGACTGAGAGCTAAAAGTAAGTATGTGAGCGATCCTCTCACATAGTGTAGAACACTGATAGCTGGATACTGAGTTCAAGCTCTGCTTCAAATAGTTAATGACCTGTACATTCATATGTTCTCATACCCTTTTCTCAGCAGTTAATATTTTTGTACCTTTATTTTAGATATACTAATTTTTTCTATACTTATTTCAATGATCTATATGTCACGACCCGCACCCTGTATAGGGGCACGAGAAGTGGGTACGTCCAGCCTACGCCGCAGTGTCGGCGGTAGTAAGCTGTCCTAGGTTGCTAACTAATCTCATGCAGTGAATATAATATACTTGTCCAGATATCAGCTCCGAATGGAGGACAAGTAAAGGATAGGATATACTCAATCACAGTCTAAAACACGAAAAGATAACACAGAAGTTATACCTAAGGAATTAAAGACGACAACTAACTACTAAAATAATACAACAATGTCTCAAACAAACTTAATACAAACTCAATATCTTAACTTTAATACAACAAGTCAAAACATGAAAGCTAAAGTAGTCTACTAGCTAATCTCCTGAATCACTCCTGAGAGTCGGGACCAAAGGTAGCTAATCCCTCACCAGGTCCATGGTAAGTAGGGCAGGTGTCCACAGGATTATCATATGTAATATTTTTAACAGGTCCAATCAGGACAGGAACGAGTATAACTCATCTAGAAAATCCAAGTAAATGACAAAGAACTATAAAGCAGTTATAGACAGTTTTATTGATGAGCATGGCAGTTTTATACAGGTAATGATGGAATAGAGAGGCAGTAAGATACAAGAAAAGAAAGGTAACTAAAACAAGAGAAATATCATGACAATGAAGACTATAATAAAAGCTAACTGAACTAGAATAACATGCATGAGTCCAGACAGTACGATATAAGTCTAATGTAATCCCAGTGTGAGTCCAGTCCATATAATCCGATACCAGATGATTTTCGGTACAAGATGAGTCCAACAGTGATCAATGAATCCAGGGTGAGTCCAACTATGATCTAACAGTGTGTTTTAAAATACCGAGATCGACATGTAAACGGCTGTAGGTATCAGACACATCTCTCACTGATCGGGCAAGAGATGGCTATGCTTCCGGTAGATTCCAGTGGAAGATTCTAGATTTGGGGTATGTCTACATGTCTTACTCAATATTTTCCCGCCCAGCAAGTGAATCCAAAATCGACAAAAGAATCGAGATGAGTCTGACCAATACGTGATGATTCCAGAAATGATTTCAGAATGATACCAATGACTCCAGTAATAGAGGCCAGCAAGTAAGGTATGTGTCGATACATGAATCCAGAAATATCCATACGTGTTAATACAGAAAATCATATAGAACTAACTAGAACTGAAATACAGTAATTGACAAATAAATAAGAGAACTATCAGAGAATGTACTCGCCTGATACTCTGAAAAGAGTAGTGTAATATCAGATGTCTGTACCAGGGTCACAATGTCCTAAAATAGAGCAATATAGTTATGACATGTCTAAAATGAAGGTAAATGTAAGATACAATGTAATCTACATGATTTCTAAGCCAATCTAGGTCAAAGTCAAACTAGGTCAACACTACAGTCAAACTAAGTCAAATCAAGTCATATTAGGTCACAAGAAGTTAAACTAAGTCATACAAGATCAAACAAGGTTAAACAAGTCTAATCTAGGTTAAAGTCAACTCTTGGTCAAACATTCTAGCCAAACTAGTCAAGTTATCTAGGGTTTAGTCAATAATGGTCAGACTAGTCAATATGGTAATTAGGTCAATGGTCAACTCCATAAGGCTAACTCAAAACTAAACATAGGCTAACATGTCTTAGGATACCTAAGATACTATACCATAAAGCTAAGGCATAACCAATTATCCATACAAAGTATATCACAAATAAATACATATATATAATACCAACCTTAATCCTATAATCAAGCTAATCCCATACTCCAACTCAAGTCATGACTCAACTCTAAGTATTTAACTTAACCCCATACATATCTTAATCTACATAGGTCTTTCTACATAAATCCTAGTCACAAAATACTCATATAGGTTAAACCTAAACCAACTAGTCAATAGTCTAGGGTTTAGTCAAACTATAGTCAACTAGTCCTTCTAAGTCCATCTAAGTCAATTCTAGGTCAAGGTTGACCTATAGTTGACTTTGGTCAACAATGGTCAACAATGGTCAACTATCTAGTCAAACTAGGTCTACTAGACCTAGTGGTCAATTCTAACTTGCTACTAACCATAGGCTAGTATTCCTATGGCACCAAGACATACATTCAATACCTATATACACATAGGCCATAGTCCAAGATATCAAGTCTATATACATATATGTACATATCTAATTTATATAGTCAACTATATATATATATATAATACCAAGGCCATATCACATATATATATATACATATCTAATATATATATACCATATATATCCAACTATACCTAACTATAACAATATATATATATACACATATTCAACTATATAGTACCACATATATATATATATATATATATATATATATATATATATATATATATATATATATATATATATATATCCCATTATATATAATACCCTTATATATATATATATATAACATATATATATATACCATAACATATATATTTATATACATATATAACATACATACATATATAGGTAGAGAGAGAGAGAGAGAGAGTGAGAGTGTCACTGTGACAGTGGGGGGGGGGGGGGTTGATTCTCAGGAAACTGAGATAGGGGGGAACACACACACATACATATATGCATATATACATATACACACACATATCTACATATATACATATCCATATACTCTAAGACACACACCTACACACTCATATACATATACATACACATATATTATGTATATACACACAAACATACATACATATATACATAAAAATCGATTTAAAATTCATTATAAAATACTGAAAAATAAACAGGGAATACTGTTCATTTCTGAACAGTAGGGGAAACCAATTTTAACACACAAAACCTAGCTAAGATGCCAAAGTGGTGGTTGGTAATCGTGTCCCCACACGTGTACGTGTCGTGTGTGTCCATGGGAGTCCACCACGACACGATACGGCGTGTCCAGGAGTCTAAAACCCAAATCGGGTAACACAGTGCACTGGAATTTGCACTGTATAGTGCACGTGTTCACGTGTCTCGTGCTCACGACACAGGGCACGCGAGGTGTCGTGCTCGTGTTCCTAGGTTCGCCTAGGGTTGGTCTAGCTATTAGGTAGCCTGCACAGTGTCCACGTGTCTTACAGTGTCGTGTCCGAGCCCGTATTAGAGCTCAATTTCCACGTGTATGCTGTCAGTGCAAATTTAATGCACACACGAATTCGTGTCCGACACTACACTAGAAGACACGAAACTTGGGGGGCATGTTCGCAGACATTGCCCCCTCGTGTCCACAAAGTGTCACCCCTCCACGTGTCATGTCGTGTCCTATGTGAGTCCCGAACAGCAGGGGACTGAACGCGCGCGTGGCACAGTCTCGTGCAGCGAGGACAGAGCCTCGTGGACACGACACACGCACGGATACATGTCGTGCTTGTGTCAGGGTGTAGCCTAGGTCTAGGGCGAGGGTTTAGGCCTGACACTTTGTGTCCACGTCGTGTCTAGACACGATACGAAGGCCGTGTCAGTATGTGTTTAACACTGTGTGCAGTGTAGTGCACGGTCAGTACGTGTCGAATTTCTCACTCGACACGACACAAAGTGTCACGAAACTCGAGGGGGGGCTTGTCAGAGGGTGCCCCCACCTCTGTGCCAAGTGGCACGTGTCCACGTGTCCAATTCGTGGAGAAAATAGTGTCGGGTTTCAGGGACAGTGCACTGTGTGTGCACAGCGTGTTTGTGTCCATTTTGGACACGGACACGACACGATAACGTGCTCAGTCCTAGGGTTTCGTGATCAGCATGCTAAGGGCTACCCAAATGTGCAATTTGTTTTGAAAAATAACAACTTTTATTCCTAAGTGGCATTTCACCAAATACTGCAATTTAAACACAGATACGTGTCCGATATGGACACCAAACCAAACCTATTTTCTACCAAACTTGACCCACAGTTAGGGTTTACCTATATGCATGCAATTATAAAGAGAAAACACAATATTAACTAGGTTTAGGGATATTTACCTATGAGTGCAAAATCCTCAATAATAGGCCTATTTGAATGAAATCCTCCTTCAACTCCTAATGTCCAAAGCTCCATAATTCCTTGCTAGCAAGCCACAATTGGTATCCTCTAGTGTAGGGGGTTCCAATGCAAGAAACTAGTCTCAATTTGGAGTCAAATTGGTTAAGTGGTGAGGGTGTGAAGTTGTAGGAAAAATTAGGTTTTTAAGTGTAATGAAAATGAGGTGTGAATGAAGGGGGGTGTGTTTATATGGAAGGGGGTAGGGTTGGGCTGCCATGGGTAGGGTAGGGGTAGATATTTAGGGTTCATCCACCTTGCTAACTTAGCTCCTAAGTATTTGACTAAGGGGATAGATATTTCTAGGTTTCTAAAATATCTAAAAGTAAAATATCTAGATATTATCAAACCTAGATATTTCTACATAAAGCTAACATCCTCTACTTAGTCTTCTAGGTTAGTTGCTAACCTCTAGATTAGTGCTAAACTTGGTTAGGAGCTAATATGACACTAATCAACTAATTAAATAATAATAAATTACATAAATCCAAATAAATTCTAATAAATTACCAAAATACCCTTTTGACTAAAAAGTGGTAATTTGATATCCTAATCACATGGTTAGGCTTACATGGTCATGGTTAGTCTCTAGGTTATGAAATCTCTAGGGTTTACACTAGGGTTATACTAGTAAAATCACAAAGTCATAAGCCATGACTTAGAAAATAGTTTTAAACTATCTAAAAATCACCAAAATTTATAACATGACTAAATCACCATTATTTAATAATAAAAATAATAAAATTTCAAAATATCCCAATTTTAGAAAACTGGGTGTTACAAGTCTGCCCTCCTTAGAGAAATTTCGTCCTCGAAATTAAGATAGTCGTACTCCTTCTAGGTCAAACCCCCAGTCAATCAGAGTCAAAAGATAACATGCAATCATAGTCCTACTGGTCGTGATTCCACAGTCTTGAACAGGGTAACTATACTATCTAGCATATCACAAGCATATCCTGACAGGTCCTAATGGAATCATACAACAAGGTGGAAAAGGAAGGACAAAAAAGATAAACCTGCTAACCCGTCACCTGCAGCGTTGGTCTCCTCGACCGTCATCGCAAAAGCTCCACCCCTCTGGTGCTGAGCTACATGTGGCCTAGTCCCCATATAAGGAGGTGCAATAGGACAATCCATCTTCTGGTGAGTATCAGACCCACAGGTATAACAAACCTTCAGCCTCTTCCTATACTGCTCCCTGGTGTGTCCCTGCTTCCTGCAGTATGAACAACTGATGGTCTTCGGGTTCTGACTCCGATATTGATGCTGCACCTGCTGAAATGGCCTCTACTGCCGGGGTCCCGGGGCTCTAACTGGCGGGGTCGAATGATGTGGTGTGGGAGGATGATATGTCTGCTGGTGTAGCGTCGACACTTTCTGCTGGAAAGCATGACGCTTGGAGGGTCCCTCAATGTGTACAGAAGTCGGCCTCTTGCAAGACAGAAGACGCTCCTCGATACTCCGGGCTAACTCTAAGCTCTGGTAGTAGTCAGTCATACCGTTCGCCACTATAAGAATGCCAATATCTAGAACTAGACCATGGCAAAACCTACGCGTCATCTCCTCAGGATCAGCAACTAGACTATGAGCGAAACGGCTCAGGCGACTAAACTCTGTCGTATACTCGTCGACAGAACGGTTCCCCTGCTGGATGTTCTGGAATCGTAGCCCCATGGCTACCCTAGCGGTGGTCGAGAAGAATTTCTTCTTGAACCGGGTCTTGAACTGATCCCAAGTGGCTCTCCCTCTCGCAAACAACGGCTCATTCCGGAACCAAACTCCTGCCAAGTCTATCAGCAGAAATCCCGCTGCCTCGACCTGGAGGTCATCCGGCATCCTAACTCCAATGAGCTTCCTCTCTACCGAGTCTAACCAGTCATCTGCTACTACTTTGCCCTCAGTCCCTAAGAACTCCTTGGGATTCAGACCCATGAAGTCCTTGATCGTCCCCGCTCTCTGCCGTGGCTCTACAGGTGGTGGGACCACGGTACGTTCCTCAGAATGCTCCATGCTCTGACGGAGTAGGGTGGTCTGTTCTTGATGGGTTGCTAGGAACCCCTGGATCAGAGTGAGCAGTTGGTTCCCATCGAGTGTGACGGAAGCCTTGGTAGGTGTAGTGATAGGAGGTGGTGGAAGTATTGGGTCCTGCTGGGACTGTGAGGTGGAAGGTGGTAGAGTCATCTGGATTTGTGGATCTGTGGAGTGGGAGAAGGTGGTAGGTGGAGGTGGAGGTATATCGGTCAACTGGTCAGCTGACTGGATAGGGAGCGTGCCATTTTCAGGTGTGACATACTGGGATGAACGAGTAAGCACCATCTAATTACAATAAAAAGGACTTATAAGGACTCTTTAAAGCAAAACAATCATAGACAAGAAAATCAAATTATAATAGCAAGCATGTGATGTATTTCCTATGTTGCAATCCTAGTATTCCTCTAAGTGTTCTAAGCGTCATTCCTAATGTTGTCTAATTACCTTAAGTTCCTAATTGCAGGCATGCTTGGTACAATAACGTAACCAAACAATTTAGTTTCGAGACCTGTATGGGCTACCACTAAAAACGTGTCACGACCCACACCCTGTATAGGGGCACGAGAAGTGGGTACGTCCAGCCTACGCCGCAGTGTCGGCGGTAGTAAGCTGTCCTAGGTTGCTAACTAATCTCATGCAGTGAATATAATATACTTGTCCAGATATCAGCTCCGAATGGAGGACAAGTAAAGGATAGGATATACTCAATCACAGTCTAAAACACGAAAAGATAACATAGAAGTTATACCTAAGGAATTAAAGACAACAACTAACTACTAAATAATACAACAATGTCTCAAACAAACTTAATACAAACTCAATATCTTAACTTTAATACAACAAGTCAAAACATGAAAGCTAAAGTAGTCTACTAGCTAATCTCCTGAATCACTCCTGAGAGTCGGGATCAAAGGTAGCTAATCCCTCGCCAGGTCCATGGTAAGTAGGGCAGGTGTCCACAGGATTATCATCTGTAATATTTTTAACAGGTCCAATCAGGACAGGAATGAGTACAACTCATCTAGAAAATCCAAGTAAATGACAAAGAACTATAAAGCAGTTATAGATAGTTTTATTGATGAGCATGGCAGTTTTATACAGGTAATGATGGCATAGAGAGGCAGTAAGATACAAGAAAAGAAAGGTAACTAAAACAAGAGAAGGATCATGGCAATGAAGACTGTAATAAAAGCTAACTGAACTAGAATAACATGTATGAGTCCAGACAGTACGATATAAGTCTAATATAATCCCAGTGTGAGTCCAGTCCATATAATCCGATACCAGATGATTTCCGGTACAAGATGAGTCCAACAGTGATCAATGAATCCAGGGTGAGTCCAACTATGATCTAACAGTGTGTTTTAAAATATTGAGATCGACATGTAAACAGCTGTAGGTATCAGACACATCTCTCACTGATCGGACAAGAGATGGCTATGCTTCCGGTAGATTCTAGTGGGAGATTTCGAATTTGGGGTATGTCTACATGTCTTACTCAATATTTCCCCGCCCAGCAAGTGAATCCAAAATCGACAAAAGAATCGAGATGAGTCTAGCCAATACGTGATGATTCCAGAAATGATTCCGGAATGATACCAATGACTCCAGTAATAGAGGCCAGCAAGTAAGGTATGTGTCGATACATGAATCCAGAAATATCCATACGTGTTGATACAGAGAATCATATAGAACTAACTAGAACTGAAATACAGTAATTGACAAATAAATGAGAGAACTATCAGAGAATGTACTCGCCTGATACTCTGAAAAGAGTAGTATAATATCAGATGTCTGTACTAGGGTCACAATGTCCTAAAATAGAGCAATATAGTTATGACATGTCTAAAATGAAGGTAAATGTAAGATACAATACAATCTACATAATTTCTAAGCCAATCTAGGTCAAAGTCAAACTAGGTCAACACTACAGTCAAACTAAGTCAAATCAAGTCATATTAGGTCACAAGAAGTTAAACTAAGTCATACAAGATCAAACAAGGTTAAACAAGTCTAATCTAGGTTAAAGTCAACTCTTGGTCAAATATTCTAGCCAAACTAGTCAAGTTATCTAGGGTTTAGTCAATAATGGTCAGACTAGTCAATATGGTAATTAGGTCAATGGTCAACTCCATAAGGCTAACTCAAAACCAAACATAGGCTAACATGTCTTAGGATACCTAAGATACTATACCACAAAGCTAAGGCATAACCAATTATCCATACAAAGTATATCACACATAAATACATATATATAATACCAACCTTAATCCTATAATCAAGCTAATTCCATACTCCAACTCAAGTCATGACTCAACTCTAAGTATTTAACTTAACCCCATACATATCTTAATCTACATAGGTCTTTCTACATAAATCCTAGTCACAAAATACTCATATAGGTTAAACCTAAACCAACTAGTCAATAGTCTAGGGTTTAGTCAAACTTTAGTCAACTAGTCCTTCTAAGTCCATCTAAGTCAATTCTAGGTCAAGGTTGACCTATAGTTGACTTTGGTCAACAATGGTCAACAATGGTCAACTATCTAGTCAAACTAGGTCTACTAGACCTAGTGGTCAATTCTAACTTGCTACTAACCATAGGCTAGTATTCCTATGGCACCAAGACATACATTCAATACCTATATACACATAGGCCATAGTCCAAGATATCAAGTCTATATACATATATGTACATATCTAATTTATATAGTCAACTATATATATATAATACCAAGGCCATATCACACATATATATATATATATATATATATATATATATATATATATATATATATATATATATATATATATATATATATATATATATATATATATACATATCTAATATATATATACCATATATATCCAACTATACCTAACCATATCAATATATATATACACATATTCAACTATATAGTAACACACATATATATATATATATATATATATATATATATATATATATATATATATATATATATATATATATATATATATAATATATATATATATATATATATATATATATATATATATATATATATATATATAATATATATATATATATATATATATATTTATATACGTAACCATATCAATATATATATATACACATATTCAACTATATAGTACCACATATACATATATATATATATATATATATATATATATATATATCCCATTATATATAACATATATATATATATACCATAACATATATATTTATATACATATATGACATACATACATATATAGGTAGAGAGAGAGAGAGAGAGAGAGAGAGAGAGAGAGAGAGAGAGAGAGAGTGAGAGTGTCACTGTGACAGGGGGGGTTGATTATCAGGAAACTGAGATAGGGGGGAACACACACACATATATATATGCATATATACATATACACACACATATCTACATATATACATATCCATATACTCTTAGACACACACCTACACACTCATATACATATACATACACATATATTATGTATATACACACAAACATACATACATATATACATAAAAATCGATTTAAAATTCATTATAAAATACTGAAAAATAAATAGGGAATACTGTTCATTTCTGAACAGTGGGGAAACCAATTTTAACACACAAAACCTAGCTAAGATGCCAAAGTGGTGGTTGGTAATCGTGTCCCCACACGTGTACGTGTCGTGTGTGTCCATGGGAGTCCACCACGATACGACACGGCGTGTCCAGGAGTCTAAAACCCAAATCGGGTAACACAGTGCACTGGAATTTGCACTGTATCGTGCACGTGTTCACGACACAGGGCACGCGAGGTATCGTGCTCGTGTTCCTAGGTTCGCCTAGGGTTGGTCTAGCTATTAGGTAGCCTGCACAGTGTCCACGTGTCTTACAGTGTCGTGTCCGAGCCCGTATCAGAGCTCAATTTCCACGTGTGTGCTGTCAGTGCAAATTCAATACACACACGAATTCGTGTCCGATACTACACTAGAAGACACGAAACTTGGGAGGCATGTTCGCAGACATTGCCCCCTCGTGTCCACCAAGTGTCACCCCTCCACGTGTCGTATCGTGTCCTATGTGAGTCCCGAACAGCAGGGGACTGAACGCGCGCGTGGCACAGTCTCGTGCAGCGAGGACAGAGCCTCGTGGACACGACACACGCACGGATACGTGTCATGCTTGTGTCAGGGTGTAGCCTAGGTCTAGGGCTAGGGTTTAGGCCTGACACTTTGTGTCCATGTCGTATCTAGACACGATACGAAGGCCATGTCAGTGTGTGTTTAACACTGTGTGCAGTGTAGTGCACGGTCAGTGCGTGTCGAATTTCTCACTCGATACGACACGAAGTATCACAAAACTCGAGGAGGGACTTTTCAGAGGGTGCCCCCACCTCTGTGCCAAGTGGCACGTGTCCACGTGTCCAATTCGTGGAGAAAACAGTGTCGAGTTTCTGGGACAGTGCACTGTGTGTGCACAGCGTGTTTGTGTCCATTTTGGATATGGACACGACACGATAACGTGCTCAGTCCTAGGGTTTCGTGATCAGCATGCTAAGGGCTACCCAAATGTGTAATTTGTTTTGGAAAATAACAACTTTTATTCCTAAGTGGCATTTCACCAAACACTGCAATTTAAACACAGATACGTATCCGATACGGACCAAACCAAACCTATTTTCTACCAAATTTGACCCACAGTTAGGGTTTACCTATATGCATGCAATTATGAAGAGAAAACACAATATTAACTAGGTTTAGGGATATTTACCTATGAGTGCAAAATCCTCAATAATAGGCCTATTTGAATGAAATCCTCCTTCAACTCCTAATGTCCAAAGCTCCACAATTCCTTGCTAGCAAGCCACAATTAGTATCCTCTAGTGTAGGGGGTTCCAATGCAAGAAACTAGGCTCAATTTGGAGTCAAATTGGTTAAGTGGTGAGGGTGTGAAGTTGTAGGAAAAATTAGGTTTTTAAGTGTAATGAAAATGAGGTGTGAATGAAGGGGGGTATGTTTATGTGGAAGGGGGTGGGGTTGGGCTGCCATGGGTAGGGTAGGGGTAGATATTTAGGGTTCATCCACCTTGCTAACTTAGCTCCTAAGTCTTTGACTAAGGGGATGGATATTTCTAGGTTTCTAAAATATCTAAAAGTAAAATGTCTAGATATTATCACACCTAGATATTTCTACATAAAGCTAACATCCTCTACTTAGTCTTCTAGGTTAGTTGCTAACCTCTAGATTAGTGCTAAACTAGGTTAGGAGCTAACATGACACTAATCAACTAATTAAATAATAATAAATTACATAAATCCAAATAAATTCTAATAAATTACCAAAATACCCTTTTGACTAAAAAGTGATAATTTGATATCCTAATCACATGGTTAGGCTTACATGGTCATGGTTAGTCTCTAGGTTATGAAATCTCTAGGGTTTACACTAGGGTTATACTAGTAAAATCACAAAGTCATAAGCCATGACTTAGAAAATAGTTTTAAACTATCTAAAAATCACTAAAATTTATAACATGACTAAATCACCATTATTTAATAATAAAAATAATAATTTTTCAAAATATCCCAATTTCAGAAAACTGGGTGTTACACTATACATTCATATGTTTACTTGGGGTTACAGTTATCACTGTACTTGAAATGGTGGTTGAGGACCAAATGACATGCCAGGTATAAAGCTAAGTCGGCTTGGAAAAGCAATCTAATTTTTAAATTTCAATAAGAAGAAATACAAACCAATGTCTTGGTCATCTTGCAAGATAGTAGCTATCTTGGGCTGCTATCAGGTATATTGGGTAAATATAGCATATTTGTATTTTCTATATTTAGTTATTGATTCGTTAACAGATATACTTAATATTTATTGGAGAAATGCAACTAACATGTGCAATACATCGGCTTGTGCACTCCTATATTTAATGCATGATACTAATTGAGCTGTCTTCCTTCTGTTTGGTAAAGAAGTATGCAAGACTTGATTCAGAGGTACAAGAGCACATGCGCAGAGTCTCCAATCCAAGGTGCTGATACAAACCAATCCGTGCAGGTGTGTTTCAATTTTTATTCTATTGTAAGAGCATATATAGTATTTCTTTGTGGTCATGTCAAGATGAAAATATGAGTATTCGATACCTTCGTTTATGCAAAAATTTATGCTCTCAGAAAACTATATTTTGCTTCTTATTTTTTTCCTTTCTAAACTGTATAGTTTTAATTGATCTTGATGTGTATATCAGACAAACCAAGGATTTAAAGGAAGAGAAAGATTGTCCAAGTAACTTCTAAACATGATAAGGAATTAACTTGTTATGTTGTCGTTTTATTTTGATAGTTCAGTTGAGTTATTATACTCTTCTTATTTTCTTTAGGATATTGTTTTCTTATTTTTTTTGTTGGTCAACAAGCTCATTAACTTGTTATGTTGTGCTCTTGTTCTCTCAGGAACTACATGGAAATGAAGGTGCTGTGAATATGGGAATATAGGAGGAATGTGCTCCGACCGAGTTTGCTACTTATTTTGGTTTTATTTGTATAATTTTTAGTATTGGATGTTTAAGATGTATGGAAACTATATATATTGGTTGGATATGTTTGTGGTTAGACATGCGTTGGATGTTTATGGTTGGACGTGTGTCGGAAGTTTATGGTGTATAGACAATATACAGTTTGTTAATATAAAAATTGGGTTTTATAGTTATTTGATATATTAAATCTTCTGGATTATTGATATTATGTGTGTGTTCGATTCATAATATAGAATTACAAATAGAATTTTGGCTTTAGCTTCTTTTGACGGTTATAAAATGTCAACAATTAACTCAATTCTGCAGCAGAAGGGCTTTTCTTGATGGCTAATAGCCGTCATCTAGGCCAGAGTCAAGAAAAGTTTTCACCAATATTGACAGTTTCTAAAAACTGCTATCTTGACGGCTAAAAATGGTCAAGAAAACTACTTCATATGACGATCAAAAACTGTATAGGGAGGGTCTTTTCTTGACTCCGGCCTACTTGACAGATCTGCAACCATCAATATACCCATTTCTTGACAGGGAAAAGTCGTCAAGAAAAGCCTTTTTTCTTGTAGTGAGTCACCCTGGCATTCAAAATCGCAGTTACCCTAGCACTCAAAAGAGCAGTCACCCTGGCGCTCCAAAGCGCAGCTTCTGTAATACTCAAAGTAATATTCAAACATCGTAGCTCCTATGGCACTCAAGTGCATAGCAATACTTACCATGGGATGCCACATGACCAGCAATAACACAGTACCTCCCCAACACTGTCAAATCTCTTCTATTTTAATAGAATGGAATCTTTGAGCAATGTACACACGCCACGTATCTTTGACTCAGTCATACCTATGAACGGGTGCCAACCACCCAAGGTCTCAACAACAAACGAATCTCAACAATTGGCACGTGTTGGCTCATCTATAGCCCAATATTATATTTGTAACAGATTCAGTTCAATCTTCAGGCGTGCAGTGTCCTGTGCGCCAAAAACCTATGTGCACATCGCATATGTATGCATGGGTTGGCTTTCTCTCCAGCCTATAGATAAAAGAGCCTTCCTTTATTTCACACCCCCAGCACGGATTATCCAGAAAAAGACATCCAGAGAGTCAAAGCAATTTCTTCTCATCGTCAGATCATCACAGTTATAGCAATTTTTTATCGTTAGATCGTCAACGGAGTAAAGGAACCACTACAATGTTCGATCTCTATCATCACACTTTTCCAGAATCATTTCTACTTAGATTTCCTATTCAGGACTTCTCTTGTACTCTTTTCTTTCGATTAATACAAAATATTTATTCAACTTTTGTCCATGGCGAACAGGCTTCTTCAAGGGCATCGAACCCGCCTCAGTCGATGCGGACCATTTTGGACGAACGTTTGTCGGTTCATTCAAAGTAGCACCGGATTCGTCTCTATTATTATCTCAATGATGGGGAAGGTACCTTTGAACCTCGTGGATAGCCCTCTATGACGTGTCAAACCTCATCCCCAAGAGAAAACTCTACTCTCGATGGTAGTCCAGACCAACGTTGTTCTTAGAGCAGTAGAACTTGACGACAACATTGAGGGTATTGTCACGACCCGCACCTAATATTTGGGCATGAGTCGTGGGTACGTCCAGCCTACGCCACAATATCGGCGGTAGAACGCTGTCTAGTCATCTCCACAATTTATCAAATACAACCACGCAGTTTATAGATTTCCACAAAAGACCAAAATTCGCAGATCAGTCCATAGCAATAAATTATATACACAATAACCATGATGAGAGAAACAAACTAATAACTGAAGAGAGATCACAATATGAAGAGACCCAAAATATGGTAGATAAAATAATCTCAAGATAACCAAAGTGAGCCAAAAGGATGTCTACTACTCCACTCTCATAATCCACAAATAAAATGAAGTACAATAAAGAAAAGAGTTTCTGCAAGCAACTCATGCTCTATGGCATAATGTATAGCTAAAAGTCTCCTGCGGAGGGTAGCCCCACATCCAAGTCCTCCTGCATGCTCAAATCAGGGTCTTTAGTCTGCTCATAAAAAGTAGTACAGAACTCCTTTAACTCATCACCTAAAATGTTAGTTTTCCAGTCAGGAATGGAACAAGTACACATATGACAGCTATTCGAGACAGAATAGAATCGCTAAACATGTATATAACATATGAGAATGAAACTAGAAAGTAACCAGCATCATGGTACAAAGACATGAAACTCTATCAATAAGAATATAGCTACTAGAAAGCAACATGTAAAATCATGGTAGCATGGCAAGTGGTGATGAACATGATGAAGTAGTTTGAATATTATCTATCTACGTGCTTTGAAATATCGATTTCAATGTGTGAACGGCTAAGGGGTAAATTCGGCACCCTGCACGTGTCGTGTGCAGCTGCTATCAGTCAAGAATAGACATTTTGGGGATAGATTGGGTAGTTCACACGTCTACTAAGATATTTTCCCGTCCGACTAGTACTCATGGAATCAATCGCAAGTAGGGTAAGCATGTAAAGGCAGTCAAGATGTAAAATAAATCTATGATACTATCCCGTATGACGATCGTGTCAACAAGCAGCAAGACATATGTATAGCATGTAAGGAAACTATCGAAAATGGTAACAGTCAGTATATGCACTTGCCTGTCATCATGAGCTGCGGGTATGAGTCGAGCACTGAGTCCGAGTCCAAGTAACCTGTTTTATACCATATACCTATTGTCAACATGAATCAAAGTAATGCTAGTCTATATATATACTAATTTGTTAGTTTTCTAGTTTGGCCCTTATGGAGAGCTTGTGTATTTGGTTAGTCATGGTTTTATTAGGGTTCTATGATGGGACTGTCTCTCTATTATACTTTATCTCCCAGAGTCTTTGGTTGCTCTTTACCTTCATATACAAGGGTATTGCTGCTACTGGTCTGCACCCAACTGATATAAAGAGGAGGATGCTTAATACATGGTGGTATCATAAATCCCCTCTGCTATTGCTTACACTAATTTGGGTTGAGAGGGGCTCATACTAGTGCGATAATAGAGTATACCTTACTTAGCTGATACTACCACCCAGGGATTCCCAAAATGGGCTCTATGGTGCCTACATGTTATCTAATGCCATCTACTGCATCTTCTCCTTTTTCTTAGAGTACTTTACTATAGAACCACATGCCTTTGATATATCTAATGTAATACCTGCCCTTATTAAAATATGTACTCTCACTCAAAGTAGGACCTGAATACCCCCTACATAACCTTTACTCCTTCACTTGTACTGCTATGTAGTACTGCCTGCATAATCTAATTTTTACTGCAGGACATACCCTCAAGTATCCTACACTTCATACATTGCAAATAGCTAACTTTTTGCAATTGATGCTCTGAAGTAAGCAAATTGTTGCTTTAGTAGTCTACTTATACTATTTAATATAGCTTCTAACTGTATACATGTACTGGAATAACAACCTAAATGGACTTGATTTTAACATTGCTTACACTCTACCATATCCCTATTTGACTATCTGTCCTGCCTTGGAGATTGTGGGTATTCACATGTACTTGTTTAGGTACAACTGGATTCCTGGATATGAGTACTTGCAACCTGTATTTGGTTTCCTTTCCTAACTTGCCATCTACTCTACTGATGCTAGGCTCTAATCCTTGAAGCCTACGTTTAAACCTAAGAGTTTATTCGTACAGTCGCCTGAATTCCCTGTCCCAGGTTATACCAGTACAGTGCACGATAGCTGGACTGATTCCTGATACTCAACCAGGATGGACAAGGCCTCATGACTGCCTTTCCTCCACATCAGTGGTTTCCTGGAACCCCATAAAATAGACTGCAAGTTAGCCCCCCTGTTTTGTTGCTGATGCAACATCAGCCTAATTTATTAGGATACATGGTGAGCAATTGGTCTCATTCTAAGGGCTTAATCAAAATGATGAGCTATGATCCAAACAGGAATGCAGGTAAGGCAAGCATGAGGTGCCACTTCTAACCCCATTACTGATACACAAGTCCCAAGGGTCTGAACATATTTTGAGGGAAATTGATATCAGTCGTCTGTCATCCGAGAAAGGCTAAACTGGGAAACAATTGGGCCTATATGGGACTGATACATATATGATGTATAATCTGCCCAAGTCAAATAATGGCTGATACTGCAATGGTCTGATACTCTCCATTATAAGTATTCTGGACAGTTTATAACTTGGGGTGACCACCTGTCTACTTCCTATTGAATCCTTTGGGAACATTTAGTCCTACAAACCTAGGATATCCCTGTCTATTGGACTAACTCTATGAGTATTCGAATTTCCTATCCTCTGTCCTCATTCCAGTTAATTAACATCCCAATCTAATCATGGGGACTCCTATATATGCAGGTGATGGCTGACACACTAATTACTTACTGTTCCCTATAGGACAGCATTTGCAGTTCATGCATAAGCCTATATGCTCATATAAACTATAAAGTATACATGTAGGTTTGGTGTGACAGGTCTAGGAGTCTAACTGAAATGGAGGGTATGGTATAGACTCCAACAAGGGTCCCTAGTATGTTGGTATCAGGATAGGTATCATATTTGATACCTGGTCACAGAAGCAATGTGAGCCTGACTGATACACAAATGTGTAATGATCTGGAGTGCCTTAAACCATACAAACGAAGGAAATATTGCAACTTATAAGCAGGGTACATAGCTCATCTGGTGTAAGGCACCATTACCTGTTATGTGTACTAACTGAATCAGAGGTAATCTAAAATGATAGGGCAGGGGTATTGATCCCATGCTAACTAGATATCCCCTGTGTCAGTATCAATCTCAATGCTAGATGGCACCAGCCAAATCAGTATTGGGTTGGTGCAAGGATAGGTCTAACGTACCAGTATCAGTCGATACTAGATACACCCACCTCTGCCTATCCTCTTGCAGTAATCGACCAATCTTGGGACTTAACCGGGTGAGCAATACAGGGGCAAGGTGATAACTGTAGGCAAGTTATCCACCTGACACCAGTAGGTAAAGCATAACACGAGCAATAGCAAGGAGACATACACACACACACACGAAGGGACATACGTGTATATAAAGGATTGGAGCAAAACCAAATGCAAGACTTGCGTCTTTATTAACAATTTGATTCTAATGCAGCCCCTGCCTGTAACAGGTATCCTTGTCATAGGATATGGGTTCCATGTATGAGCAGTTGGCATACTTAAGCACTCTAAATAACTCAGTGCAAGTGCATCCCTTGTTTGAAGGTTAAGAAATATACAACCTGATTTGTAATGCAACTAATATAGGTAAGGGGCTCTAATACAAATAGGTGACGTGTATCTACATTGTGTTTGGTCCACCTGTGTATCGGTATTGATATCAAGTCGAAGGTGGTCTCAATAGTACTCTGATGCGTAGGCCTGGGACTTGGACTTAAGGGTCAATGGCACCGAGTGTTAACCATGTACGAGAGTCGAATAGGATGTTAATTGTCACATCTGGTACGAACTCAAACATGATAATTAAACTACTAGATCTGATGTAAGTGTTGAGTGTGACCTCAATATCAATTTGGTACCAGTATTCAGATTAATTCAGTTTCGTCTTCTGATACTCAAGTGGCCTAGACTATCTAAGGTTTTTTGAAATCATGGGGTAGGGCATTAGCGCTTCCCAATGATTTACCCTTCCTCCTAGACATCCTATCAAACACTTAAGACATTAAACATGAGTTGAAATATAAGAGCGAATTGTGTACCTCTTTGGTCGACTTTCCTCGTTCGATTGATCCCTTAATCCCTTAGACTCCTGCGGTGGGGGTAAAACCAAGCTTTTAGGGTTCGTAGCAGGGGAGGTAGCCGTATGCTACTCTTCTTTATATAGCTAGGGTTTTTGGTTGGATTATAAGGAAAGGATTAAGGAGAACTGGATTTAGAATCATACTCGGATTTATCTATAAGGATTCTAGTATTCCTTTATGAATTTGAATCAGAGAGTTTAAGTTTGAATGATACCAGAGAGGGCTTTGGTCGTTGGAAGATTTGAATTCGGGTTTAAATCCCTGTTTATCAATGTGGTTTGAATTAACACTTTACACTAAGGTCCCTCAGTATTTGCATTTCGTAAAAAGGGGCCTCCCTTAGTTGTAATTAGGATTTGTTTTGTTAACAAACCCCCTTTTCGGGTATAAATGCATAATGGAAAAGGTTGAACTAGTAATAATGATTTTTAATATTAATAATAATAAATAATATAAAAATTTTGGGTCAAGGGCTCACAGGTATGCGCCTCGGGCCTCCGTATAGGAGCTACGAAGCATACCTTCGTACACCCAACATTATAATATTGCCTAACTCGTGCGCCTTCAAGGAGTCCTCATCTATACCCTAAGCAGCGGCTTGGATTATCCAACAATAGTTTACTATAACCGAATTGGCGTGCAAACTTGCTCGACAGATATGGTTATAGAAAAGCCTTATTTCGGTTTGGGATGGCAAAACAGACTACAATCAATATAAAGCTTCCTCTGATAAACTCGTGCCTTGAGTCCCTCCATCCACAAGTGCCCCCTCACCAAATTCTACATAAGTAGGGGAAATCCTGAAGAAGTCGTATCCTTTCAGGTACGCCAACACCTTTCGACAGACGGGGACGTTTGTAAGGAGCCATTCGCTCTTGAAGAAACAACGAAGGTAGGCGTCCCCTGGCTGAACACTCTCTTCCAAGTAGGGGTGAGCAACAGTTCGGTTCGGTTCAAACCGAACCGTTTTATTAAAAACCGAATTAACCGAAAACCGGTTTTATCAAAACCAAAAATCGAACCGATTTATAAAAAACCGAACAAAACCGAACCGAATTAAACCGGTTCGGTTTTCGGTCGGTTCGGTTTAATGGGCCGGGCCAACACTAAAATGTATTTAACAGGTTATTGGGCTAGTGGGCCTGCAATTACAAAAATATATTAGCAATTGCACATACAATAATCACTATTACACAGCTGCAGATCCAGTCTGCTACAATAGTTACAGCACCAGTAAAAAAATTAAATAAAAAATAAATAATTAGAGGTTACAGCAGAGTTACAGATCTAGTCTGCTATATAAGGTTACATCCAATCTGTCAAATAAGGTTACACAAGATTTACATTTTTACAACCATGCACATACAATTTAATGTCGGCACCATGCATACAACTATTTTGCAGTTGAGTAGGTCCTTCAATTGCAAGACCAACCTTATTTTCCACTAACAAAGAATTATCAAGCAGCAACAATTAAGAGGAATAATGAAAGAAAGAACTTCGAAGTGGTGAATCCCTGGCTTTCTCTGCAAAGAATGCCTCACCACTGGCTGAGGATAGACAAACATCCAGTTCCGGGATATTAGAACAATTTAGATACTGTTGATCTGATTGAGTATTGTTAATCTGAACAGCAATAATATGGAGCTAATAAATTCAGTAATGAATCAATGATATTAGAACAACAAATTAGATCCAGTTATGATTCTAATGAAACAATGAAGCATAATGGAAAGTTGTATCCATTAATCCCAAGGGTTACTCCATTAATCCCAAGGGCTATGGGTTCCATTTTACACAAATCAATTTGGTTTGGAAAATAATTAATAATCATTTGATTCAAAGAATTAATCAACAAGGAAGCAAGGTCACCGGTAGGAGTAGATCTCTACCTGTTAATAAATGCATTATATAGAAGAAAAAAAGCATGTAAAGGAAATTACATGTAGGAGTGGATCTCAACCTGTTAATAAATGCATTGTATAGAAGGAAAAAAAACATGTAAAGGAAATTAATATGTGAAAATAAAAAATATTGTTTTAGTTAGTTATACAAACCGAAAACCTGCAAAATCACAAAAAAAAACCGCAAACCTCAAAATTAATATGTGGATCTCCGGATCCACAGTAGCAACAAACCGCAAACCTGCAAAAAATTATTCCAGTTAGTTATACAAAACTGCAAACCTGCAAAATCACAAAAAAATAAAACTGCAAACCTGAAAATTAATATGTGGATCTCCGCATCCCAGTAGCAACAAACCACAAACCTGCAAAATATTGTTTTAGTTAGTTATACAAAACCAGAGACCAAAATAAGATCAACATTACAGAACAAACACATTTGGGATAACCTACTTATGATTTATCAAAATCACAAAAAAATAAAGAAGAAGAAAATAAAGGAGGAAGAAAAAGGATCTACGTTTAGATCTAGGTTTAGATCTGGTTAAAGTGGAGACTTCGAAGATTTAGTTGCACGATCTAGGTTTAGATCTAGGTCTTGGAGAAAGAAGGATGTGGAGAGAGGGAGAGGGAGCGAGAGAGAGAGAGAGCGAGGTTTGGAGAGGCTCGGGAGGGAGAGGCTCTAGAGGGAGAGAGCTACCGGCTCTGGAATGGAGAGAGCGCTCCCGGCTGAATGGAGAGAGAAGCAAGAGCCGCCACAAGAATAGAATGGAGAGAGAAGTGAGTTAGGGTTACTAATGTTTTGGTTTATATAGATATGAGAGTTCGATTTTCGGTTCGGGTCGGTAACCGAAACCCAAACCCGAAAACCGACCCGCAAAACCGAAGTTTCATGAACTATAAACCGAGGGCCGAACCGATTAGAAAAAAACCGAACCGAATTTATATTTCGATCTGGTTCGGTTCGGTTTTCGGTTTCAAACCGTAAAATGCTCACCCCTACTTCCAAGCATGGGTTCGTTAGGGATGGATAATGTAAGACTAACCAATCCATCAAATAATGAAAGGACAGCTCCACCCGAAAGAATTTGCCCCTCCTATCATAATGCAGCACCATGCCAATGAATTCTCGTAGGCCTCTGTGAATGTTATAGACCATTGCGGGCGAGTTTGTACCAAACACTAGTTTAACGGTAGGGGGGATGAGATTCCCACTCACCCGCTCAAGCGATCTCGGTCCCCATGGGACTATATAGTTGTACAGCCATATCATCAAATATACAACTGCCACTGCCTTTAAGGATAGCTGATACATCTCATGATAACAGTAGTGTAAGTATTTTTGACTTGGCTGACCCAACTCATCAACCTTGGTATTTACCCTCTTCTTCGTATCCATGAACGGGGCTATACTCTTCAGAGAAGAAGTGGAATGAATGTTGAAATGAACTTTCCTTTCGCATCCTCCTATATAAAGATATGCCTCCTCCAAGTATGGACGTAGGGGAAGGCTTATGCGGGTCGAGGCATTGGCACTTCATGTGATGGCATAACACCTCCTTGTAGACGACCATCATGTCCGAGTTCTTTAGTTCTAGAGCTCGGAGCTCTTCGTTGCAATGAGTGTATGTAAACCCACTTTCCAAATTTTTAACTTTTTTTAATATTTTATTTTTCTAGTTAAAATTTAAAAAAAAATTATATTATAGATATTTTGAAGGAAAAGATTTACCAAATTTATTTTTAAAAAGGGATTTTATATTTACAAAGATCTATTTTAGAATTATTTTATTTATTATTATTATGATAAATATACTTGTAGAATTATTTAGTTTATTACTAGCTTTTATTTTTAAAAGGTTTGATTTATAAAATCTATCTTTATAGTATTTAAAATATTAGATATTGATATTATTTAAGTTATGGTTGTTATAAAAAAAGAAGTTGTGGTTGTTATCAATTTTAGGATTTAGACTTTATTTAAATCATTGAAAAGATTTCCTAAATCCAATTTCTTCCCTAATTAGAGATCCCCCTCTCCTATATATAGAGGATTCTTCCTCTATTTTTTCCACAACCATAATTCCACAAATTCCAAAATCAATCACCATGATCATCGTGTCGTACATTGTGTCAGTGTCCTAATTTTTCTTCCATTATTTTTCTTATTACAAATACATGTTCCCTTCCAGTGTCTGACACACCAGACACGTTCCCTAAATTCTGTGTCACACAGGATACGAATTCCCTAAATCCCTAGTTCTAAACCCCAACCCTTACCATAATCCCAATTTGTCTACTATGTTGCCATGTCCAATTGATCGATCTCTTCGTTGCGGCCATGCCCGATCGCCACCTGCAGCCACAACAAGCACCACCACATCTACCCGCATGACCAGGAGCCAGCCCCCACAACTCCCTCACTGCCGCCTCCTTGATCACATCCCGTCCCCGCACCGAAACCCTAGCTCCCTGGCCGATCGCCCCACCACACCGATTACCCCATTTCACCAGAGCATCACCATCATCCCCGCAATCACCGATTCCTCCTTCTTCGACCACCGAGACATCATCACCAACACCTAGCAACCTAGTCGACCACCTTCATCATGCAACGCTGGCCAGCCTCCATCAATTTCACCTCCACGATTGCCACCGTAACCACTATCGTGGCTCCCGATACCATCACGATCGCCGACTTACCTCTCTTGGAGCCTCCGAGCTCTGGAACGAGTGCCAGCGTCGTACACGTTTGCGCCACTCGACTGCGCTGTGCGCGGGCATCTTCCGCCGAGACCAAGCCTTTGTCTTCGCCTCCTTCTCATGCTCCTCCAGACGTGGTGCCGTCTCTCCCTCCGTCGAAGTCGTGAGACCCAAAGCCGTTCGGAGCCATAGTGACAGGCTCGAACCATCGCTCCACAACCTGTGCCGGCAGTCTGCCCGGTCCAGCAATCGATCCTCTGTGCGAAGCCGTCGTATAGCACATAGCCTCGCTACCAATGATCATGCGTCTCCGCGCCGCCATATGCGCGACGGTTACCGTATGCCCGTCGCGGCAGCCTGGTGAGAGAGCTCACTCTCCCACCCTTCACTCCCTCTCTCGTTCTCTATAGAGTAAGTCCCTTCTTTCCTCCTCTCTCCATTATTAGAAGAGGAGCTCCTCAAATGCAATGCTATTATTATTACTATTATTATTATTATTATTATTATTATTATTATTTTATTACTATTTAGTTTACAGAAAACGAGAGAGAGTGGGAGAGAGTTAGTCGTATATATTATGTATTGTATGGTATATGTATTATGGTATTTTTGTTTATAGGTATCACATTAATTAGTACAATATTTTCTCTCTCTCTCTCTATGTATATATATATAAACTCATTATTATTATTATTATTCTATTTACTATTGTTATTGTTATTATTATTATAATTATCATTATTAAGAAATAATTATGGTGGGCTTAGTATTTTGGTCTCATTGGAATAATACTTTCTAAGTTATATACGAATTATTAAATGTATGTATGTATATATATATTTTTTTACTTATATGTATGTGGATATTAGAGATTATTGTGGGATTATATTGAGTTTTCTATTAATATGGGTTTAAATCTTTTTTTGGGACTTAAATATATATAGTATTTCTACTATGTTTTATATATACAATAACAAATTCTAAATAATTTATGAATATCTTCCTAAAATATATTATTATATTATTTTTTAGGTTTTGACCTAACAATAATATTATAATATTTCCTATCAAACTAAGTTATAGTTTTGATGTAATGATGATTTTCTTGGCTTTCAAATATTTATCTAAAACTATTTTTACTAGTAAAATATATAGTTACTAAATATAATAAATATTTTCCAAATTAGATTATATATATTTATTATACGAATTTTCCTTCGAAAACCAACCTTGATTGTGACCAGTCATATATTCCTATTTCTTGTGATTCTAACTACTTCATATCGACCCTAGGCTAATCGGACTGTCCCGGACAAAGTGACATGGTCCGTTCCATCATTAGAGACCATCTTGCGTAGTTATGCCATCCGTGACTATTCTGTGCCAATATGATCAAGTCATACAACTACTGCAACTACTCGAGGCAAGTACACTATTTTTTATGTGTTATTATATTATAATGCAATCTTTTTTGTGTGTTTCATTGAGTATCCTGTTGAGACACGGTTGTGATACAATAGGCTTGATTGCATCATTACTTGTTTATTGATTGTTTAGTGAGTCGGGAGGAAAAATGCTCAGTAGGTATGTAAACAAAGCCTAATGATTGTTATTGTGGATAGATAAGTCATATACCTCATGTACGGGTTAGCCGTACCATTTATTGTGGATAGCCATCTATGATGTGCCATATTAACCCAAGCCGTTTACATATCAAAAAGTATTTCAAACACACTGTCAGTTTATTATACATGTTCATTGCTAGTTGTCTCATTCATCCATGTTCTTGCTAGTGGTTTCTTGTACATGTTATTGTTTCTAGTTCATACACATGTTCCTTTATTTTCTACTGCATCTCTACTAGTCTAGCTTATTTTGTATTAAGTTACATAAATACAATAGGGTTGTACTTTTCTCCTTTCCTGACTGGATCGTCACAGGTGACTTGGCATACTTCTACTTTTGCTCTATGGAACATACAAGAGGGATAGAGATTTTGGAGGCCGAACTTAGATTCTGGATAGATTAGTTAGTTTTTTATTTAAATGTTTAGTAGATTTGTTTCCAAAAATCATTTTGTTGTAATATTGGATTTGGAAATAAAATAATTATTGTGAATAAGTAATCAGATATGATTTTGTTGTATTTGATATTGACATTGAGACCTAGACATCGTACTACCGTCGATGCTGCGGCATAGGCTGGACTTGGCTACGTGCTCGTATTCCGAAAAGCGGGAGTGGGTCATGATAAATTTTTTTAGTGGCCCATGCAGGTCTGTTTTCACAAAATTGTGCGAACTCACGCTAGTACCTATATTAGTCATACTAGTGCTAGCCTGCGACTAGGAAATTCTCATTAATAATTAGGATTGATTTAATTTTTAGGAGAATGATTAGGACTAGGAGTCCCTTATTATTTTTGACTGTTGGGTAGTTAAGATTGATATATAGGCTATATGATTTAGGTAGGGCTTCATTGTATTCTAAACCCTATTAGGTAACTTGAGGATTTTCATAGAGGGATATACCATTGTGTTTTGATATGAGTAGGATCAAAGGTGGGTAGTCGCTTGGTAAACTAGGCTTTTCTAGTATTCTATTCCTAATCATTTGTGCAAATTTATTTTCTCCCCTCTAATCATCATTATCATATCATAAAATTCATATTGCTTATTTATTTCTCTTTGGCCATAAGAAATTATATATTTAAAATAATTTTGATTCAATTATCCATATATTTTTCAAGTCTTTGATTTAGGGTATATAAGTTTTCTTCAATCATTGAATATCCGTGCAATAGGGATTAGAAAATTTATACTTATTTTGGCTTCGATTATTATCTTTCCTAATCGCTCATTTTATTTTCAAGAATTGATACTTGAAGGACAGATACTTACTGTAACACCCAGTTTTTCCAGATGAGGGTATTTTTGAAATTTTGTAATTATAATTATTATTTATTGATATTTATTTCATATGGTGATTTTGGTGATTTTCAATTATTTTTAAACTATTTAAAAACTGGTTTAAGTCATGACTTGTGATTTTGATGTGCTGCTAGTGAAACCTGAGAGACTGCATGACCTAGAGCCTAACCATGTCATTAGGATGATTTAATTATTATTTTTAGCCTAGGGGTATTTTGGTCATTTTGACTTATTTGATTTATTTGGTGATTTGTTGAATTGGTGAATTTTTGGTTGACTTGACTTGTTGAGACCTAGTGAGCTAGCCTAGAAGCTAACCCTAGCCATGGTGACCCTAGTCTAACTTAGGTTAACCTACATTTAGTCATTAGAAACTAATTTTTAGAATGAGGGGACTTGGTTTAGTGGATTTGAGTCATGGTTTATAGTTTCATGAAATGGCTTATGACTTCATGACTAGATTAACCATAACTTAAGCCCATGGGCCAATTTAGGAAACCCTAACCCTAATTCCTTCCTTTATGACCAGCCATAGGGATCCCCACCTATATAAACACTTATTCTCTAGGGCTTGCCTCCTTCTTTCATTCATTTCAACATTGGAGAAGGAAAGGTATTGTCCCTCTTGCAAAAATCTCCATAAATCTATTTTAATTCCTTTTTGATCCTAGTTTCTTGCATTAGAACCTAACACTCTCCTATTTTCTGATTTCTGAGTTTAATCCCAGCTTTGGGACAATTTGGAGCATTTGGCACCAAGAGGAAGAATCCCCCATTTGAGGCTTTTCCAAGCTTTTGCACACATAGGTAAAACCCCTTAAATTGATTCAAACTTCAGTTTTCTTTGCATATAGGGCTAGATCTAGGAGTCCCCTAGGTGTCCCTGAAATTTGGGTGATTTTCGTGTCCGTTTGGTGTCCGTATCGGACACGTGTCGTAGTGTTGTGTAGGTGTTCGATAGAATGCCTCAATGGATTGAATGTTAATGTTTTTCAAAACAAATTATATATTTGGATAGCTCTTGATATGTGGATTATGTTTGTGCTTGTCTGAACACGATTTGAGTTGGTTTTCGTGTCCAAAACTGGACACGAACACGTGCACGAGGACACCGTGCAGTGCCCTGCTGTTCGGGGTCGACACAGGACACGACACGGCCCCTCGAGACACGATTTTTGGAGAGCACGAGGGGGCAACCTCTGTCACCACTCTCCCAAAATTTGGGGTGATTTCGTGGAGTATTCGCGAAGAAATCGCGTTCGCACGGGTTTTGTACTGGACTGCTCACACACGAAATCGCGTCTGATACGCGTGGATTTATTTGGACACGTCTTGATTTGACACAATGCAGACACGTTAACACCTAGCCCTACTATTAGCGAACCCACGTGCACGAGCACGAGGCACGTGTCGCCTTGTGTCGAGAGCACGAGGGCTCGACACGGCTGCACGAGGCCTGCTGTCACTGTCTTTCTCTGATACTTGTTTTCTTGCATTTGGACACGTTGTGTCGACTCTTGTGGTCATGACACAGCCTGTACGGCACCATATTATGTACACACACCTCTGTCAACCATTTTATTGAAGTTTCATGTAATTCGAATAATGAATTTGGGTCAACCTATATTTTCTGATACTGAACAGTAACTTCCCAATCCAGAGTTGTTTTAAATGTTTTAATCCAGCTTTAATGTTCATTTACATAGTTTATGAGTTGTTTTACTTGGGATTGAGTATATACATATCATATACATTGTATATTTGTATTCATGTATATTTGTAGGTAAGTATCAGCAGTATAGAGGGCATTTATCTGTGAGTTAGTTGGGAATGGGTTCGAAATTTGGATGGAATTGATGTGTTAACTGTTTCATTATTTGCCTATTACACAAACTGTCATTTGAATATAATTTCCTGAGATTAATAGCCTATCTACACTGTAATATGAACTGTCATGAGACACTCACACACATTGGTTCATGAGACACTCACACACATTGTTGAGATTCATACACTTTGCATTTGAACCTGAGATACTATTCCTATACACTGTTTTGATTTGGCCATTGGCTTGGTCTATGGCCCTTGCTATGGCACTGTCACTGTGGGATGATTTTGTGTTTGTAATGACACTTTGTTAGGTTATTGAAATCTGGAACTGAGATTTCAGTCCATAAATTCCTTGTTTTCCTTTTTGTATTTGAATGCAAGGCATGATAGTCTAGGCTCATTTGGTACTGTGAATGAAAGGATGGGTATAACTGAGATGTTGGATAGTTCATGATTAGTTTAAATTGGATAGGTTTAGAGTTAGACTCTGGGATTGGTTTGATATTTGAACTGTCAATTGGTTTTGAACTGGTTTTCATTGGTAATTTAATGTGGTTTGGTTTTAGAGTTAGATATGGGGTATTGGGTTGTTATGCACACAGGTATGGGTAGGAATGTCAGGCTAGTATATACCAGGAGTAGAGAGCATTAGACATAGCAGTGGCCTGCAGTAGCCTGCAGCAGTAGCTGAAATTGCAAGTGAAATCAGCATAGCCTTGGCTTGGCCTGGCTTGCATTTCAGTAGCAGCAGCAGGCATGTTTTCAGCTGCCTGGGCATGCATAGCAGTGGTTTTAGCTTGGGCCATTGGCCTTTGATAGATGTGAGATGTTGATGTTAGGGTTAGGTTGAGATAGGAGGGTGGCCTAGCATATGGCATATGCACAATGCAGCAGCAACTTTGCTCTGCAGCAGCAGGGCAATGCCTAGGCTAGTAGCAGCAACAGCTTGGCAAGGCTTGTGCTCCTTGCCCAGGCACTTGGCCATTTTGCAGGTGAACAGAGCAGCTAGGAGGGGGTCTAGTTACATTCAGTTGAGGTAGAGGGATAGCTTGAGTAGTTATTAGCAGGAATGTGTGTCCTGCATTCCTAATGGGTTCAGTCTTAGCTTTTGAGTGTATCAGACCTTGGGTGTTGTTTGGATATTGATTTCAGTTGGCTTAGCTTGTTTTCAGATTTCCTTTTTCTTTTCCAATTTACTTTTATTCCCCACATTTGATTGTATTGATAGATAGGTTGATGTTGAGTTAGGATGGATTGGTTAGAGGAGAAGGAAGGGATTGCAATGCAGTTGGCAGCAGCCTTGGCCTGGCTTGGCATGTTTGGAATTCCAGTAGCAGTAGCAGGGTTCCCAGGCAGGGGCAGCACTTGGCTGCCTTGGTTTGGTTGGATTGCCTTGGCAGGCCCTGCCTAGGCCAGGTTTGGCATTGGGTTGGTGGAGTTAGAGATTGAGTTAAGGATTGAGTTAGAGTTAGGAGCTATATAGGTATGAGATGGATGTATATATATTATATGGTGGTATTTATAGTTGGTGAGTTGGTGTTAAGTTTAGAGTTAGGATTTACTTTGTGTATGGGTGGTTGTATATAGTTAGGTATGTGTATATTTTAGATAGTATCTAAGGCTTGAGTATTAGATATTGTATAGGATTTGACTTTTGAGCCTTTTGGTAGGTGAATATCTAAGATATTGGTATAGTTGAGGTTGTATACCTTGATACACCAAGGTAGTGCCCTAAAACCTAGATATGACCAATATGGACTGATTGACCTAGCTTACTAGAGTATAGACCTAGTTTGACCTAGACAGTTGACCAAGTTTGACTTAGAGTTGACTTTGACCTAGAATTGACTTAGAATCATGTAGATTGCATCATAAAATTCATTTGTCTTATTTTAAACACATTATAACCGTATTACTCTGTTTAGGACATTGTGACTCCGGTGCGGACATCTGATATTTTACTACTCTTTTCAGAGTATCAGGCGAGTACATTCTCTGATAGTTCTCTCATTTATTTGTCAATTACTGTACTTCAGTTCTAGTTAGCTGTATGTGATTCTCTGTTACAAACACATATTTCTATTTCTGAATCCATGTATGCGACACACATATTTACTCGTCTTACCTCTATTATTCGAATCACCATACGAATCACTATTCGAATCACCCTATTCGTATCTTCATATGTTGGTTGGACTTTTATTCGATTGATGTGTCGGATTTTGGATTCATTTGTATTAGATGGGCGGGGAAATACTTGATTAGACATGTGAACATTCCCACTATTCGAACCACCCCCTGTGAATATATTCGAACGATAGCCATTCCACACCCGGCCAGGTGTGTGATGTGCCGGATTTACCCTTAGCCGTTTACATGTCTAACTAAGTATTTTAAAACACACTTAGAGAATCTATTCGAATCATTATTAGAACATCATGTGAATCACTATTCGTATCACCTTATTCGTATCTCCTTATTCGATTCACCTTATTAGAATAATGATTAGAATTACATTCGACTCATCTTATATTAGACTCACATTAGAATTACACTCGACTTATATTGTACCATCTGAACTCATTATGTTACTCTAGTTCAGCTAGATCTTATTTTACAGTCTTCTTTGCTATGTTTCTTTCCTTGTTTAGTTACATTACTTTTCTTGTACCTTAACTGCTCTCTACATCATTACTCATATAAACTGCCATTTTCATCAATACAACTGCCTATAACTGCTTTATAGTTCTCTGTCATTTACTTGGGTTTTCTAGATGAGATGTGCTCGTTCCTGTCCTGACTGGACCTGTTGAAAATTTTACAGATGATTGCCCTGAGGACACATGCCCTACATTTTACTGAGGAGATGGCTTAGCTACCTATGGTCCCGACACTCAGGAGTGATCGGGATTTAGTCTAGTAGACTTGCATTTATTTTTCAGTTAGAGCTTGTTGTATAGAATTGAGACTTGAGATGTATTGAGATTATTCAGATGTTGTTATTATTTCAGTATTTATTTTTTTGTCTTCAATTTCTTAGTGATATTCTGTGTTTCTTATCGTGCTTAGACTGTGATTGAGATACACCATATCTTATACTTGTCCTCCGTTCGGAGTTGATCATGATGAGTACATTTTATACTGCATGAGTTGATGGTTAGTTAGAGACTTAGAACAGCGTTCTACCGCCGACACTGTGGCGTAGGCTGGGCGCTGTTACGTACTCGTACCCTCACAGTGGGTGCGGGTCGTGACACGTTTTTAGTGGTGGCCCATGCAGGTCGAGAGTCGCATTAGTGCGATATCGTGGTAGTACGGCGACTTAGTTGTACTGCTGCGAGCCTGTGTTAGGACTGAGAGATAGGCTTTACCGGAGAGCACTCAATCACAGATGGTGGAGATACGATCACATCGCTCGGGTGCAGCAGTCGTTGTAGAGGGGACTGCCACCTCTCAGCCAGGTCAGCAGGGTCAGGTGGATGCAGCTCCTGCTACCTCTGCCCACCTTGAGACTTCAGCAGCAGCAGCAAGGGGTATGCCTTCACCAGCTCGGGGGCAGGACCCAGTCATCCCAGAGATGGAGTTCCAGCAGCCGCCGCCTACAGGACACGTGGATGCGGCACAGATGTTTGCCTACTTCCAGCAGTTTATGGACCGGCAGCAGGCCCGACAGGACCGAGGCATGGAGTTGGCCCTTGCGACGGTCGCAGCACGACCAGTGATCCAGCAGCTGAGGACACCGGGGATCGAGCAGTTTCAGAAGATGAGCCCCAGAGACTTTCTGGGGACAGAGGGGATCCTATATGCCGATGAGTGGATCGAGCATATAGAGGAGATCTTTCGCCTGGCCAGGATACCAGCAGATCTTCAGATCGAGGCCGCAGCTAGCCGGATGCGAGATCTTGCTCGCACCTGGTATCAGTCAGACCCCAGGGTAGGAGTAGCTGGACAGTCCTGGGAGGAGTTCAAGGGCTTCTTCAAGAAGAAGTTCTTTCCAGATTCAGCGCTTCGAGCCTTGGAGTCGCAGTTCGAGAGCTTGGTTCAGGGGAGCCTGTCAGTGGAGGAGTACGCTGGGGAGTTCGGCCACCTCGGCAGATTTGTAGAGGGTTTGAGCGAGACGGCGAAGGCCCAGAGGTTCCGAAAGGGTCTGGTCAAGGAAGTCAAGTCCTTGACCAAGGGCAACAGGGATGCCACTTTTGAGGAGATTTTGACGGGAGCCTTATTGGCTGAGGATGATCTTGAGCTTAGGCTCAAGAGGGGGCGAGACCCAGTTGGGGGCAGCAGCAGCGGAGGCCAGGCCAAGAGGCCTCATGTGCAGTTTCAGCAGATGCAGGCACCGGTAAGAGTACAGCAGGCACAGCATCAGCCTAGAGGGCAGGACCGCAAGGAGCAGCCTTGTGCTTACTGCAAGAGGGCAGGGCACGTTTGGGAGACTTGTTATAGGAGGCGGAAGGTTTGTCTGTTTTGTGGATCCGCTGCTCATCAGGTCAGGGATTGCCCTACTGCACCCGTATATGATGGAGCACCGGGTCAGAGAGAGGGAGCTAGGCCACCTGTAGCGCAGCACCATGCCCAGAGGGGTGGAGCTTTTGCGATGGCAGTCGAGGAGACCGACGCTGCAGGTGATGGGTTAGAAGGTTCGTCTTCCTGTTCTTCTTCCCCACTTTCATGTGTGATTTCCCTTAGTACCTGCCAGGATATTGCTTGCGTTTGCTAGATAGTGTAGCTACCCTGCTCGAGACTGTGGAATCACGACCAGTAGGATTGTATTGCTTCGACTTTGATTGCTTGGGGGTTTGACCTAGGAGAGGTGCGATCATCTTAATTTCGAGGACGAAATTTTTATAAGGTGGGTAGGATTGTAACACCCAGTTTTTCCAGATGAGGGTATTTTGAAATTTTGTAATTATAATTATTATTTATTGATATTTATTTCATATGGTGATTTTGGTGATTTTCAATTATTTTTAAACTATTTAAAAACTGGTTTAAGTCATGACTTGTGATTTTGATGTGCTGCTAGTGAAACCTGAGAGACTGCATGACCTAGAGCCTAACCATGTCATTAGGATGATTTAATTATTATTTTTAGCCTAGGGGTATTTTGGTCATTTTGACTTATTTGATTTATTTGGTGATTTGTTGAATTGGTGAATTTTTGGTTGACTTGACTTGTTGAGACCTAGTGAGCTAGCCTAGAAGCTAACCCTAGCCATGGTGACCCTAGTCTAACTTAGGTTAACCTACATTTAGTCATTAGAAACTAATTTTAGAATAAGGGGACTTGGTTTAGTGGATTTGAGTCATGGTTTATAGTTTCATGAAATGGCTTATGACTTCATGACTAGATTAACCATAACTTAAGCCCATGGGCCAATTTAGGAAACCCTAACCCTAATTCCTTCCTTTATGACCAGCCATAGGGATCCCCACCTATATAAACACTTATTCTCTAGGGCTTGCCTCCTTCTTTCATTCATTTCAACATTGGAGAAGGAAAGGTATTGTCCCTCTTGCAAAAATCTCCATAAATCTATTTTAATTCCTTTTTGATCCTAGTTTCTTGCATTAGAACCTAACACTCTCCTATTTTCTGATTTCTGAGTTTAATCCCAGCTTTGGGACAATTTGGAGCATTTGGCACCAAGAGGAAGAATCCCCCATTTGAGGCTTTTCTAAGCTTTTTGCACACATAGGTAAAACCCCTTAAATTGATTCAAACTTCAGTTTTCTTTGCATATAGGGCTAGATCTAGGAGTCCCCTAGGTGTCCCTGAAATTTGGGTGATTTTCGTGTCCGTTTGGTGTCCGTATCGGACACGTGTCGTAGTGTTGTGTAGGTGTTCGATAGAATGCCTCAATGGATTGAATGTTAATGTTTTTCAAAACAAATTATATATTTGGATAGCTCTTGATATGTGGATTATGTTTGTGCTTGTCTGAACACGATTTGAGTTGGTTTTCGTGTCCAAAACTGGACACGAACACGTGCACGAGGACACCGTGCAGTGCCCTGCTGTTCGGGGTCGACACAGGACACGACACGGCCCCTCGAGACACGATTTTTGGAGAGCACGAGGGGGCAACCTCTGTCACCACTCTCCCAAAATTTGGGGTGATTTCGTGGAGTATTCGCGAAGAAATCGCGTTCGCACGGGTTTTGTACTGGACTGCTCACACACGAAATCGCGTCTGATACGCGTGGATTTATTTGGACACGTCTTGATTTGACACAATGCAGACACGTTAACACCTAGCCCTACTATTAGCGAACCCACGTGCACGAGCACGAGGCACGTGTCGCCTTGTGTCGAGAGCACGAGGGCTCGACACGGCTGCACGAGGCCTGCTGTCACTGTCTTTCTCTGATACTTGTTTTCTTGCATTTGGACACGTTGTGTCGACTCTTGTGGTCATGACACAGCCTGTACGGCACCATATTATGTACACACACCTCTGTCAACCATTTTATTGAAGTTTCATGTAATTCGAATAATAAATTTGGGTCAACCTATATTTTCTGATACTGAACAGTAACTTCCCAATCCAGAGTTGTTTTAAATGTTTTAATCCAGCTTTAATGTTCATTTACATAGTTTATGAGTTGTTTTACTTGGGATTGAGTATATACATATCATATACATTGTATATTTGTATTCATGTATATTTGTAGGTAAGTATCAGCAGTATAGAGGGCATTTATCTGTGAGTTAGTTGGGAATGGGTTCGAAATTTGGATGGAATTGATGTGTTAACTGTTTCATTATTTGCCTATTACACAAACTGTCATTTGAATATAATTTCCTGAGATTAATAGCCTATCTACACTGTAATATGAACTGTCATGAGACACTCACACACATTGGTTCATGAGACACTCACACACATTGTTGAGATTCATACACTTTGCATTTGAACCTGAGATACTATTCCTATACACTGTTTTGATTTGGCCATTGGCTTGGTCTATGGCCCTTGCTATGGCACTGTCACTGTGGGATGATTTTGTGTTTGTAATGACACTTTGTTAGGTTATTGAAATCTGGAACTGAGATTTCAGTCCATAAATTCCTTGTTTTCCTTTTTGTATTTGAATGCAAGGCATGATAGTCTAGGCTCATTTGGTACTGTGAATGAAAGGATGGGTATAACTGAGATGTTGGATAGTTCATGATTAGTTTAAATTGGATAGGTTTAGAGTTAGACTCTGGGATTGGTTTGATATTTGAACTGTCAATTGGTTTTGAACTGGTTTTCATTGGTAATTTAATGTGGTTTGGTTTTAGAGTTAGATATGGGGTATTGGGTTGTTATGCACACAGGTATGGGTAGGAATGTCAGGCTAGTATATACCAGGAGTAGAGAGCATTAGACATAGCAGTGGCCTGCAGTAGCCTGCAGCAGTAGCTGAAATTGCAAGTGAAATCAGCATAGCCTTGGCTTGGCCTGGCTTGCATTTCAGTAGCAGCAGCAGGCATGTTTTCAGCTGCCTGGGCATGCATAGCAGTGGTTTTAGCTTGGGCCATTGGCCTTTGATAGATGTGAGATGTTGATGTTAGGGTTAGGTTGAGATAGGAGGGTGGCCTAGCATATGGCATATGCACAATGCAGCAGCAACTTTGCTCTGCAGCAGCAGGGCAATGCCTAGGCTAGTAGCAGCAACAGCTTGGCAAGGCTTGTGCTCCTTGCCCAGGCACTTGGCCATTTTGCAGGTGAACAGAGCAGCTAGGAGGGGGTCTAGTTACATTCAGTTGAGGTAGAGGGATAGCTTGAGTAGTTATTAGCAGGAATGTGTGTCCTGCATTCCTAATGGGTTCAGTCTTAGCTTTTGAGTGTATCAGACCTTGGGTGTTGTTTGGATATTGATTTCAGTTGGCTTAGCTTGTTTTCAGATTTCCTTTTTCTTTTCCAATTTACTTTTATTCCCCACATTTGATTGTATTGATAGATAGGTTGATGTTGAGTTAGGATGGATTGGTTAGAGGAGAAGGAAGGGATTGCAATGCAGTTGGCAGCAGCCTTGGCCTGGCTTGGCATGTTTGGAATTCCAGTAGCAGTAGCAGGGTTCCCAGGCAGGGGCAGCACTTGGCTGCCTTGGTTTGGTTGGATTGCCTTGGCAGGCCCTGCCTAGGCCAGGTTTGGCATTGGGTTGGTGGAGTTAGAGATTGAGTTAAGGATTGAGTTAGAGTTAGGAGCTATATAGGTATGAGATGGATGTATATATATTATATGGTGGTATTTATAGTTGGTGAGTTGGTGTTAAGTTTAGAGTTAGGATTTACTTTGTGTATGGGTGGTTGTATATAGTTAGGTATGTGTATATTTTAGATAGTATCTAAGGCTTGAGTATTAGATATTGTATAGGATTTGACTTTTGAGCCTTTTGGTAGGTGAATATCTAAGATATTGGTATAGTTGAGGTTGTATACCTTGATACACCAAGGTAGTGCCCTAAAACCTAGATATGACCAATATGGACTGATTGACCTAGCTTACTAGAGTATAGACCTAGTTTGACCTAGACAGTTGACCAAGTTTGACTTAGAGTTGACTTTGACCTAGAATTGACTTAGAATCATGTAGATTGCATCATAAAATTCATTTGTCTTATTTTAAACACATTATAACCGTATTACTCTGTTTAGGACATTGTGACTCCGGTGCGGACATCTGATATTTTACTACTCTTTTCAGAGTATCAGGCGAGTACATTCTCTGATAGTTCTCTCATTTATTTGTCAATTACTGTACTTCAGTTCTAGTTAGCTGTATGTGATTCTCTGTTACAAACACATATTTCTATTTCTGAATCCATGTATGCGACACACATATTTACTCGTCTTACCTCTATTATTCGAATCACCATACGAATCACTATTCGAATCACCCTATTCGTATCTTCATATGTTGGTTGGACTTTTATTCGATTGATGTGTCGGATTTTGGATTCATTTGTATTAGATGGGCGGGGAAATACTTGATTAGACATGTGAACATTCCCACTATTCGAACCACCCCCTGTGAATATATTCGAACGATAGCCATTCCACACCCGGCCAGGTGTGTGATGTGCCGGATTTACCCTTAGCCGTTTACATGTCTAACTAAGTATTTTAAAACACACTTAGAGAATCTATTCGAATCATTATTAGAACATCATGTGAATCACTATTCGTATCACCTTATTCGTATCTCCTTATTCGATTCACCTTATTAGAATAATGATTAGAATTACATTCGACTCATCTTATATTAGACTCACATTAGAATTACACTCGACTTATATTGTACCATCTGAACTCATTATGTTACTCTAGTTCAGCTAGATCTTATTTTACAGTCTTCTTTGCTATGTTTCTTTCCTTGTTTAGTTACATTACTTTCTTGTACCTTAACTGCTCTCTACATCATTACTCATATAAACTGCCATTTTCATCAATACAACTGCCTATAACTGCTTTATAGTTCTCTGTCATTTACTTGGGTTTTCTAGATGAGATGTGCTCGTTCCTGTCCTGACTGGACCTGTTGAAAATTTTACAGATGATTGCCCTGAGGACACATGCCCTACATTTTACTGAGGAGATGGCTTAGCTACCTATGGTCCCGACACTCAGGAGTGATCGGGATTTAGTCTAGTAGACTTGCATTTATTTTTCAGTTAGAGCTTGTTGTATAGAATTGAGACTTGAGATGTATTGAGATTATTCAGATGTTGTTATTATTTCAGTATTTATTTTTTTGTCTTCAATTTCTTAGTGATATTCTGTGTTTCTTATCGTGCTTAGACTGTGATTGAGATACACCATATCTTATACTTGTCCTCCGTTCGGAGTTGATCATGATGAGTACATTTTATACTGCATGAGTTGATGGTTAGTTAGAGACTTAGAACAGCGTTCTACCGCCGACACTGTGGCGTAGGCTGGGCGCTGTTACGTACTCGTACCCTCACAGTGGGTGCGGGTCGTGACACGTTTTTAGTGGTGGCCCATGCAGGTCGAGAGTCGCATTAGTGCGATATCGTGGTAGTACGGCGACTTAGTTGTACTGCTGCGAGCCTGTGTTAGGACTGAGAGATAGGCTTTACCGGAGAGCACTCAATCACAGATGGTGGAGATACGATCACATCGCTCGGGTGCAGCAGTCGTTGTAGAGGGGACTGCCACCTCTCAGCCAGGTCAGCAGGGTCAGGTGGATGCAGCTCCTGCTACCTCTGCCCACCTTGAGACTTCAGCAGCAGCAGCAAGGGGTATGCCTTCACCAGCTCGGGGGCAGGACCCAGTCATCCCAGAGATGGAGTTCCAGCAGCCGCCGCCTACAGGACACGTGGATGCGGCACAGATGTTTGCCTACTTCCAGCAGTTTATGGACCGGCAGCAGGCCCGACAGGACCGAGGCATGGAGTTGGCCCTTGCGACGGTCGCAGCACGACCAGTGATCCAGCAGCTGAGGACACCGGGGATCGAGCAGTTTCAGAAGATGAGCCCCAGAGACTTTCTGGGGACAGAGGGGATCCTATATGCCGATGAGTGGATCGAGCATATAGAGGAGATCTTTCGCCTGGCCAGGATACCAGCAGATCTTCAGATCGAGGCCGCAGCTAGCCGGATGCGAGATCTTGCTCGCACCTGGTATCAGTCAGACCCCAGGGTAGGAGTAGCTGGACAGTCCTGGGAGGAGTTCAAGGGCTTCTTCAAGAAGAAGTTCTTTCCAGATTCAGCGCTTCGAGCCTTGGAGTCGCAGTTCGAGAGCTTGGTTCAGGGGAGCCTGTCAGTGGAGGAGTACGCTGGGGAGTTCGGCCACCTCGGCAGATTTGTAGAGGGTTTGAGCGAGACGGCGAAGGCCCAGAGGTTCCGAAAGGGTCTGGTCAAGGAAGTCAAGTCCTTGACCAAGGGCAACAGGGATGCCACTTTTGAGGAGATTTTGACGGGAGCCTTATTGGCTGAGGATGATCTTGAGCTTAGGCTCAAGAGGGGGCGAGACCCAGTTGGGGGCAGCAGCAGCGGAGGCCAGGCCAAGAGGCCTCATGTGCAGTTTCAGCAGATGCAGGCACCGGTAAGAGTACAGCAGGCACAGCATCAGCCTAGAGGGCAGGACCGCAAGGAGCAGCCTTGTGCTTACTGCAAGAGGGCAGGGCACGTTTGGGAGACTTGTTATAGGAGGCGGAAGGTTTGTCTGTTTTGTGGATCCGCTGCTCATCAGGTCAGGGATTGCCCTACTGCACCCGTATATGATGGAGCACCGGGTCAGAGAGAGGGAGCTAGGCCACCTGTAGCGCAGCACCATGCCCAGAGGGGTGGAGCTTTTGCGATGGCAGTCGAGGAGACCGACGCTGCAGGTGATGGGTTAGAAGGTTCGTCTTCCTGTTCTTCTTCCCCACTTTCATGTGTGATTTCCCTTAGTACCTGCCAGGATATTGCTTGCGTTTGCTAGATAGTGTAGCTACCCTGCTCGAGACTGTGGAATCACGACCAGTAGGATTGTATTGCTTCGACTTTGATTGCTTGGGGGTTTGACCTAGGAGAGGTGCGATCATCTTAATTTCGAGGACGAAATTTTTATAAGGTGGGTAGGATTGTAACACCCAGTTTTTCCAGATGAGGGTATTTTTGAAATTTTGTAATTATAATTATTATTTATTGATATTTATTTCATATGGTGATTTTGGTGATTTTCAATTATTTTTAAACTATTTAAAAACTGGTTTAAGTCATGACTTGTGATTTTGATGTGCTGCTAGTGAAACCTGAGAGACTGCATGACCTAGAGCCTAACCATGTCATTAGGATGATTTAATTATTATTTTTAGCCTAGGGGTATTTTGGTCATTTTGACTTATTTGATTTATTTGGTGATTTGTTGAATTGGTGAATTTTTGGTTGACTTGACTTGTTGAGACCTAGTGAGCTAGCCTAGAAGCTAACCCTAGCCATGGTGACCCTAGTCTAACTTAGGTTAACCTACATTTAGTCATTAGAAACTAATTTTTAGAATAAGGGGACTTGGTTTAGTGGATTTGAGTCATGGTTTATAGTTTCATGAAATGGCTTATGACTTCATGACTAGATTAACCATAACTTAAGCCCATGGGCCAATTTAGGAAACCCTAACCCTAATTCCTTCCTTTATGACCAGCCATAGGGATCCCCACCTATATAAACACTTATTCTCTAGGGCTTGCCTCCTTCTTTCATTCATTTCAACATTGGAGAAGGAAAGGTATTGTCCCTCTTGCAAAAATCTCCATAAATCTATTTTAATTCCTTTTTGATCCTAGTTTCTTGCATTAGAACCTAACACTCTCCTATTTTCTGATTTCTGAGTTTAATCCCAGCTTTGGGACAATTTGGAGCATTTGGCACCAAGAGGAAGAATCCCCCATTTGAGGCTTTTCTAAGCTTTTTGCACACATAGGTAAAACCCCTTAAATTGATTCAAACTTCAGTTTTCTTTGCATATAGGGCTAGATCTAGGAGTCCCCTAGGTGTCCCTGAAATTTGGGTGATTTTCGTGTCCGTTTGGTGTCCGTATCGGACACGTGTCGTAGTGTTGTGTAGGTGTTCGATAGAATGCCTCAATGGATTGAATGTTAATGTTTTTCAAAACAAATTATATATTTGGATAGCTCTTGATATGTGGATTATGTTTGTGCTTGTCTGAACACGATTTGAGTTGGTTTTCGTGTCCAAAACTGGACACGAACACGTGCACGAGGACACCGTGCAGTGCCCTGCTGTTCGGGGTCGACACAGGACACGACACGGCCCCTCGAGACACGATTTTTGGAGAGCACGAGGGGGCAACCTCTGTCACCACTCTCCCAAAATTTGGGGTGATTTCGTGGAGTATTCGCGAAGAAATCGCGTTCGCACGGGTTTTGTACTGGACTGCTCACACACGAAATCGCGTCTGATACGCGTGGATTTATTTGGACACGTCTTGATTTGACACAATGCAGACACGTTAACACCTAGCCCTACTATTAGCGAACCCACGTGCACGAGCACGAGGCACGTGTCGCCTTGTGTCGAGAGCACGAGGGCTCGACACGGCTGCACGAGGCCTGCTGTCACTGTCTTTCTCTGATACTTGTTTTCTTGCATTTGGACACGTTGTGTCGACTCTTGTGGTCATGACACAGCCTGTACGGCACCATATTATGTACACACACCTCTGTCAACCATTTTATTGAAGTTTCATGTAATTCGAATAATAAATTTGGGTCAACCTATATTTTCTGATACTGAACAGTAACTTCCCAATCCAGAGTTGTTTTAAATGTTTTAATCCAGCTTTAATGTTCATTTACATAGTTTATGAGTTGTTTTACTTGGGATTGAGTATATACATATCATATACATTGTATATTTGTATTCATGTATATTTGTAGGTAAGTATCAGCAGTATAGAGGGCATTTATCTGTGAGTTAGTTGGGAATGGGTTCGAAATTTGGATGGAATTGATGTGTTAACTGTTTCATTATTTGCCTATTACACAAACTGTCATTTGAATATAATTTCCTGAGATTAATAGCCTATCTACACTGTAATATGAACTGTCATGAGACACTCACACACATTGGTTCATGAGACACTCACACACATTGTTGAGATTCATACACTTTGCATTTGAACCTGAGATACTATTCCTATACACTGTTTTGATTTGGCCATTGGCTTGGTCTATGGCCCTTGCTATGGCACTGTCACTGTGGGATGATTTTGTGTTTGTAATGACACTTTGTTAGGTTATTGAAATCTGGAACTGAGATTTCAGTCCATAAATTCCTTGTTTTCCTTTTTGTATTTGAATGCAAGGCATGATAGTCTAGGCTCATTTGGTACTGTGAATGAAAGGATGGGTATAACTGAGATGTTGGATAGTTCATGATTAGTTTAAATTGGATAGGTTTAGAGTTAGACTCTGGGATTGGTTTGATATTTGAACTGTCAATTGGTTTTGAACTGGTTTTCATTGGTAATTTAATGTGGTTTGGTTTTAGAGTTAGATATGGGGTATTGGGTTGTTATGCACACAGGTATGGGTAGGAATGTCAGGCTAGTATATACCAGGAGTAGAGAGCATTAGACATAGCAGTGGCCTGCAGTAGCCTGCAGCAGTAGCTGAAATTGCAAGTGAAATCAGCATAGCCTTGGCTTGGCCTGGCTTGCATTTCAGTAGCAGCAGCAGGCATGTTTTCAGCTGCCTGGGCATGCATAGCAGTGGTTTTAGCTTGGGCCATTGGCCTTTGATAGATGTGAGATGTTGATGTTAGGGTTAGGTTGAGATAGGAGGGTGGCCTAGCATATGGCATATGCACAATGCAGCAGCAACTTTGCTCTGCAGCAGCAGGGCAATGCCTAGGCTAGTAGCAGCAACAGCTTGGCAAGGCTTGTGCTCCTTGCCCAGGCACTTGGCCATTTTGCAGGTGAACAGAGCAGCTAGGAGGGGGTCTAGTTACATTCAGTTGAGGTAGAGGGATAGCTTGAGTAGTTATTAGCAGGAATGTGTGTCCTGCATTCCTAATGGGTTCAGTCTTAGCTTTTGAGTGTATCAGACCTTGGGTGTTGTTTGGATATTGATTTCAGTTGGCTTAGCTTGTTTTCAGATTTCCTTTTTCTTTTCCAATTTACTTTTATTCCCCACATTTGATTGTATTGATAGATAGGTTGATGTTGAGTTAGGATGGATTGGTTAGAGGAGAAGGAAGGGATTGCAATGCAGTTGGCAGCAGCCTTGGCCTGGCTTGGCATGTTTGGAATTCCAGTAGCAGTAGCAGGGTTCCCAGGCAGGGGCAGCACTTGGCTGCCTTGGTTTGGTTGGATTGCCTTGGCAGGCCCTGCCTAGGCCAGGTTTGGCATTGGGTTGGTGGAGTTAGAGATTGAGTTAAGGATTGAGTTAGAGTTAGGAGCTATATAGGTATGAGATGGATGTATATATATTATATGGTGGTATTTATAGTTGGTGAGTTGGTGTTAAGTTTAGAGTTAGGATTTACTTTGTGTATGGGTGGTTGTATATAGTTAGGTATGTGTATATTTTAGATAGTATCTAAGGCTTGAGTATTAGATATTGTATAGGATTTGACTTTTGAGCCTTTTGGTAGGTGAATATCTAAGATATTGGTATAGTTGAGGTTGTATACCTTGATACACCAAGGTAGTGCCCTAAAACCTAGATATGACCAATATGGACTGATTGACCTAGCTTACTAGAGTATAGACCTAGTTTGACCTAGACAGTTGACCAAGTTTGACTTAGAGTTGACTTTGACCTAGAATTGACTTAGAATCATGTAGATTGCATCATAAAATTCATTTGTCTTATTTTAAACACATTATAACCGTATTACTCTGTTTAGGACATTGTGACTCCGGTGCGGACATCTGATATTTTACTACTCTTTTCAGAGTATCAGGCGAGTACATTCTCTGATAGTTCTCTCATTTATTTGTCAATTACTGTACTTCAGTTCTAGTTAGCTGTATGTGATTCTCTGTTACAAACACATATTTCTATTTCTGAATCCATGTATGCGACACACATATTTACTCGTCTTACCTCTATTATTCGAATCACCATACGAATCACTATTCGAATCACCCTATTCGTATCTTCATATGTTGGTTGGACTTTTATTCGATTGATGTGTCGGATTTTGGATTCATTTGTATTAGATGGGCGGGGAAATACTTGATTAGACATGTGAACATTCCCACTATTCGAACCACCCCCTGTGAATATATTCGAACGATAGCCATTCCACACCCGGCCAGGTGTGTGATGTGCCGGATTTACCCTTAGCCGTTTACATGTCTAACTAAGTATTTTAAAACACACTTAGAGAATCTATTCGAATCATTATTAGAACATCATGTGAATCACTATTCGTATCACCTTATTCGTATCTCCTTATTCGATTCACCTTATTAGAATAATGATTAGAATTACATTCGACTCATCTTATATTAGACTCACATTAGAATTACACTCGACTTATATTGTACCATCTGAACTCATTATGTTACTCTAGTTCAGCTAGATCTTATTTTACAGTCTTCTTTGCTATGTTTCTTTCCTTGTTTAGTTACATTACTTTCCTTGTACCTTAACTGCTCTCTACATCATTACTCATATAAACTGCCATTTTCATCAATACAACTGCCTATAACTGCTTTATAGTTCTCTGTCATTTACTTGGGTTTTCTAGATGAGATGTGCTCGTTCCTGTCCTGACTGGACCTGTTGAAAATTTTACAGATGATTGCCCTGAGGACACATGCCCTACATTTTACTGAGGAGATGGCTTAGCTACCTATGGTCCCGACACTCAGGAGTGATCGGGATTTAGTCTAGTAGACTTGCATTTATTTTTCAGTTAGAGCTTGTTGTATAGAATTGAGACTTGAGATGTATTGAGATTATTCAGATGTTGTTATTATTTCAGTATTTATTTTTTTGTCTTCAATTTCTTAGTGATATTCTGTGTTTCTTATCGTGCTTAGACTGTGATTGAGATACACCATATCTTATACTTGTCCTCCGTTCGGAGTTGATCATGATGAGTACATTTTATACTGCATGAGTTGATGGTTAGTTAGAGACTTAGAACAGCGTTCTACCGCCGACACTGCGGCGTAGGCTGGGCGCTGTTACGTACTCGTACCCTCACAGTGGGTGCGGGTCGTGACACTTACCCTTTTCCTATCTTGATCACCTTGGAATTTGTTTAAATTTCTAGAAGCTCATTTGAAATTCTTATGGACAGAGTTTGAGAGAATATTCGGTATCTTACAATGGCAAGGCAGATGCACACTATTTCCATTTATTTGAATTATGCATACTGCAGGTTCACTGTAGCCAGTCGCGCACTGGCAAGGCATGATCCCTAAGTTGAAATAATTTTAAGTAAGCGTATGTTATCAAATATTATTAAAAAAACTATGTCCTACTGTCCTATTTAATCTTTGAGTTATTATGTCAATATTGGATGAAGTTAATAGAATATTCGATACCGTATTCTTATTTTAGTCCTGAAACCAAAGAGTTTACTGCAGCCATATGTACACTGACGAGGCATAAATTATCGGTAAAATGACTTCGGATAGGCATACAACTATTATTTTCCAAATTGATTGATGCCTTATTTCTGATTACCGTTTTCTCAATAAACTGGTGGCTCTTCCTTTCTTTCTTATATTTTATTTTCATATCATTATTAGATTTAACCATATTTTTTCCACTAGATACATAATCGTATCTAGATTGATAATTATGCCTAAAATGATTTGGGTTAAATAGGTTGATCGTGCCGAAACAAATTCAAATTTTGATCATTCTTAAACATATTTGGTCATGACTAGATCGTTTGACTATAATTCATCGTGCCCATCAAATCTTATCTTAGGTTTCAGTTCTCTCCACGATTATACCTAGCTTATTTTGATCATTATTCTTAATCGTGCCTACCGGTATTCTTTGAAATTTTGAGTATGAAAATTTTGTAAGGTGGGAAGATTTGTAAACTTACTTCCCAAATTTTTTTATTTTTCTAGTTAGAAAATAATTTTTTTAAATTCTATTATAGATATTTTGAAGGGAAAAGATTTATCAAATTTATTTTTAAAAATGGTTTTTATATTTATAAAAATATATTTTAGAATTGTTTGATTTATTATTATTATGATAAATATACTTGTAGAATTATTTAGTTCATTAATAGCTTTTATTTTCAAAAGGTTTGATTTATAAAATCTATCTTTATAGTATTTGAAATATTAGATATTATTTAAGTTATGGTTGTTATCAATTTTAGGATTTAGATTTTATTAATCTAAATCATTGGATTTTAAATATTTGAAAAGATTCACTAAATCCTATTTCTTCCCTAATTAGAGAACCCCCTATCCTATATATAGAGGATCCTTCCTCTATTTTTCCCACAACCACAATTTCACAAATCCTAAAATCAATCACTATGATCATCGTGTCGTGGATTGTGTTCGTGTCATAATTTTTTTCTATTATTTTTCTTATTACAAATACATGTTCCCTCTCAGTGTCCGATGCACCAGACACGTTCCCTAAATTCTGTGTTACGTAGGACACGAATTCCCCAAATCCCTAATTCTAAACCTTAACCCTAATCCCAATTTGTCTACTGTATCGCCGTGTCCTGTGGATATATCTTCTCGCTGCGGCTATGCCCGATGGTCGCCTGCAGCCTCATCAAGCACCACCACATCTGCCCGCATGACCAGGAGCTAGCCCCCACAACTCCCTCACCGCCGCCTTCTCGAACATACCCCATCCCTGCACCAAAACCCTAGCTCCTTGGCCGATCGCCCCGCCACACCGATCACCTCGTTTCACCAGAGCGTCATCATCATCTCCGCAATCACCGATTCCTCCTTCCCCGACCACTGAAACATCATCACCAACACCTAGCAACCTACCCGACCACCTTCACCACATAACTCCGGCCAGCCTCCATCAATTTCACCACTACGATCGCCATCGTAACCACCATTGTGGCACCCGACACCAATACGACTGCCAACTTACCTCTCATGGAGTCGCCGAGCTCTGGACGAGTGCCAGCGCCGCGCATGTCTACGCCACTCGACCGTGCTGTACGCGAGCATCTTCCGCCAAGACCAAGCCATAGTCTTCGCCTCGTCCTCACGCTCCTCCAGACGTGGCGCTGCCTCTTCCCTTCGCTGAAGCCGCAAGATCCAAAGCCGTTGGGAGCCACGATGACAGGCTCGGATCATCGCTCTATAACCTGCGCCGGTAGTCCGCCCGGTCCGGCAACCGATCCTCTGTGCTAGCCCCCACAACTCCCTCACCGCCGCCTTTCCGAACATACCCCATCCCCGCACCGAAACCCTAGCTCCTTGGCCGATCGCCCCACCACACCGATCACCTCGTTTCACCAGAGTGTCACCATCATCCCCGCAATCACCGATTCCTCCTTCCCCGACCACCGAAACATCATCACCAACACCTAGCAACCTACCCAACCACCTTCACCACGTAACTCCGGCTAGCCTCCATCAATTTCACCACTATGATCGCTATCGTAACCACCATTGTGGCACCCGACACCATTACGACTGCCAACTTACCTCTCCCGGAGCAGCCGAGCTCTGGACGAGTGCCAGCACCGCGCATGTCTACGCCACTCGACCGCGCTGTGCACGAGCATCTTCTAGCAAGACCAAGCCATAGTCTTCGCCTCGTCCTCACGCTCCTCCAGACGTGGCACTGCCTCTTCCCTTTCCTGAAGTCGCGAGATCCAAAGCCGTTGGGAGCCACGATGACAGGCTCAGATCGTCACTTTATGACCTGCACCGGTAGTCCGTCGGTCCGGCAACCGATCCTCTGTGATGAGCCACTGTAGATCATGCAGCCTCGCCGCCAGCGATCGTGCGTCTTTGAGCTGCCACGTGCGCGACGGTCACCGAAGCCTGGTGAGAGAGCTCATTCTCCCACCCTTCACTCCCTCTCTCTCTCTCATTCTCTACAGAGTAAGAACCTTCTTTCCTCCTCTCTCCATTATTAGAAGAGGACAATAGCTCCTCAAATACAATGTTATTATTATTATTTTATTACTGTTTAGTTTACAGAAAATGAGAGAGTAGGAGAGAGTTAGTTGTATATATTATGTATTATATGGTATTTTTGTATATAGGTATTGCATTAATTAGTACAGTATTATATATATATATACTATTATCATTATTATTATTCTATTTACTATTATTATTATTATTATCATTATTAATTTAGAAATAATTATGGTGGGCTTAGTATTTTGGGTCTCATTGGAATAATACTTTCTAAGTTATATATGCATTATTAAATATATGTATGTATATATATTTTTTACTTATATGTATATGGATATTAGAGTTTTTTGTGGGATTATATTGAGTTTTCTATTAATATGGGTTTAAACACACACACACAAATATATATATATATATATATATATATATATATATATATATATATATATATATATATATATATATATATATATATATATATATATATACACACACACACACAATAACAAATTCTAAATAATTTATCAATATCTTCCTAAATTTTTTAGGTTTTGACCTAACAATAATAGTATAATATTTTCTATCAAACTAATTTTAGTTTTGTTGTAGTGATGATTTTCTTGGCTGTCAAATATTTATCTAAAACTATTTTCACTAGTAAAATATATAATTACTAAATATAATAAATATTTTTTGAATTAGATTATATATATTTATTATACGAATTTTCCTTCGAAAATCAACCTTGATCGTGACTAGTTATAGGTTCCTATTTCTTGTGATTCTTTTATATCGACCCTAGGCTAATCGGACTGTCCCAGACCCAGTGACACAGTCCATTCTATTATTAGAGACCGTCTTGCGTATTTATGCCATCCGCGACTATTCTGTGCCAACATGATCGAGTCACACAACTACTGCAACTACTCGAGGCAAGTATACTATTGCTTTATGTGCTTATTACATTATAATACTATCTTTTATTGTGTTTCATTGAGTATCCTATTGAGATACGATTGTGACACGATAGGCTTGATTGTATCATTGCTCGTTTATTTATTGTTTAGTGAGTCGGGAGAAAAAATGCTCAGTAGGTATGTGAACAAAGCCCAATGATTATTATTGTGGATAGCTAAGTCATACACCTAACTATGGGTTAGCCGTACCATTTATTGTGGATAGCTATCTATGATGTACCGTATTAGCCCAAGCCGTTAACATGTCGAAAAGTATTTCAAACACATTGTCTGTTTGTTGTACATATTCATTGCTAGTTGTCCCATTCATCCATGTTCTTGCTAGTGGTTTCTTGTACATGTTTATTGTTTCCAGTTCATACACACGTTTCTTTATTTTTTACTGCATCTCTACTTGTCTAACTTATTTTGTAGTAAGTTACATAAATGCAATAGGGTTGTACTTTGCTCTTTTCCTGACTGGATCGTTGCAGGTGACTTGGCATGCTTCCTACTTTTGCGTATGGACCATATAAGGGGGATAGATCTTGGAGGCCGACCTTAGATTCTAGATAGATTAGTTATTTTTTTATTTAAATGTTTAGCAGATTTGTTTCCAAAAATCATTTTGTTGTAATATTGGATTTGAAAATAAAATAATTATTGTGAATGAGCAATTAAATATGATTTTATTGTATTTGAGATTAACATTGAGACCTAGACAACATACTACCGTCGATGCTGCAGCATAGGCTAGGCTTGGCTACATGCTTGTATTCCGAAAAGCGGAAGCGGGTTGTGACAGTGTATGTCACGCCCCGATTCCGTCGAATCGATAGTCGACCCCCGGGCGTGATGCCGTGCGAACCTAATTTGCGATCGCACAAGGCATATTCATAAGGTAATCCGAGACACGAGATCTAAGAGAGTACGCAGATAAATTAAATCACACATTAAGTAAAGGGAACTTGATCTTTATTGATAATGAACATCATTTACAGACTCTAGTACAAGACTCGTGCCGTACGGGCTACAACAGGACTCAATTACAAAATAGTGCCGATGAGATAGTCGTTCCATACATTGCACACATCCCACAAAATACAACAAAGTACTCTAGTGACCTGGATGGGAGGGACGCTGAGCCATCTTTTTTGGACTGTCGAGAGCCTTCAAAAGTGGAGTCACAGGGACAAGTCTTCGACGTACTGCCGAAGCTTCAAAATCACGAACGCCGCCGAGCTAGCTGGCGCGTCCTTCATGATTCGCAGGACCTACAAAGAGCGAGGATCAGTACGATCACATGTACTGGCGAATGGCTAATTAAATCCAAGCTCTGCATTTGATTCAAGAAGTTTTATAAACATGTTAGCTAGCATTTTACGTGATCTTTCTAACCATCCTGATCAATTGCATGTTAACATATTTCGAGGTAAGCATATGAAATTGTATAACATTAAGCAACTATCATTTTTATCCCGTGTCACATGCATTTGTTAAGCCGTGAAAGGGTGTGAAGGCCACTGGCAATCTCAAGCCATCGCGGACTATAGCCGGGTTAGACGGCGACTCTTTCGCGACGGGTAGCGAGCCATGTGCGAAAGTTCCCGAATAACCCACGCCGATGAAGGGCTGGCGCTTGCTATTCTCGTTCCTTCCGGGCCGAATTGGTCCCTTGGCCTAGGCAACCGTTCGAGGAAACTATACCTTGTCGACAAGTTGTCTAATGACCGTTTTGCAGAGTCTTGAAAAATGCTCTCTCTTTTCTAGAACCTTATCATTTCTCTTTTATGTGCGAAACTTAGCCGTTCTTTTGAACTTAGTCAATTTACTTACTTAGCCGTATCGTTGCGATAAACGTTAATCGATTCATTCATTATTTTGCATAGGCTAAGTGTAATTGCATAAGGAAGCATATTTTCCATTTTTAATACCGGCAGATTGATAGCAAGTGTTTCGTGAAGATTCGTGCCACGATTTCTTTGATAATACACTATTATGACAAGCATTCATTTTACTTCACATTGATTTTGAAGTAAAGGGACGAGACGAAGGAGGTCAGCCACTCGTCTTAGGCTTGCTTCAAGCGAGTGACTGGTTGGCTGCATTGACGTTGCCTACACGATCACCTGCAATCGCATAAGCAACTGATTAGAACACTGTGTAATTCAAGGATATTCGATATGAATGCAAAGCTCGAAAATGTGTCACGAAAACCCATCGAAAATATTTACGAAAAATGCATTCATCAAAACCAAAGCCAAAGCCAAATCAAGTGCGGCATAAAAACCAGCACAACGGGAGATCTCTCCCGACTCAGCCGCAGAGCCAATCCTCGAGGCGCAACCCGCTGAATATGGGACTTGGTTCCGAAGAAGCCATTCCATAACGTGGATTGGATCTTAATTCAACCGTTCCCGTTCGATCGACTTGGCCGATTCCGACCTATCGGTTCCGACCGAATCGATAGCGACGGTATTCCTTTTTCGCGCATCCTGTGGACGGAAACGGGGCACGATGTAGGGACGGGGCACTACACCATAACCAACTAATAAAAAGTTTCATCCTCGAAACTTAAGGATGGAACCTACCTCTACGAGAACAATGAAGAAAATTTCTCCTTCATTTCCGATTCAAGCTCCCACGTCGACTCTTCGACCGAGTGGTTCTTCCAGAGGACACGGACGAGAGGGATTGCTTGATTTCGTAGCAGCTTATCCTTGCGTTATAATATTTGAACTGGCTCTTCAACGTAGGATAAGTCGAACTTTAGCTCCAGCTGGCTAAAATCTACTACGTGGCTAGGGTCGTGCATGAACTTCCGCAGCTGAGAGACGTAGAAGACGTTGTGTACACCTTCAAGCGTCAGCGGTAGGACAATTTTATAGGCCACTGGAGCGACCCGTTCGAGTATTTCGAACGGCCCAACGAATCTCGGACTCAACTTTCCCTTTGCGCCGAACCGAGTAACTCCTCGCATGGGCGACACTTTGAGAAACACGTGATCGCCTTCTTGAAACTCGAGGGGTCGACGATGAACGTCCGCATAGCTTTTCTGACGACTCTGTGCGGTCTTTAATCTTTCTCGAATGAGCCAAATTTTCTGCACGGTCTATTCCACCAGTTTCGGGCCGAGAATCTGTCGCTCTCCGACTTCGTCCCAGCAAATGGGTGATCGACACTTTCGTCCGTACAAGGCTTCATACGGTGCCATTTGGTTGCTGGATTGATAGCTATTATTGTATGCAAATTCGACCAGAGGTAGATGATTATCTCAGCTTGATTTGAAGTTAATTACGTAGAGTCGTAGCATGTCTTCGAGAATCTGATTGACGTGCTCCGTTTGGCCATCGGTCTGAGGATGGTAAGCTGAGCTGAACTGCAACTTGGTACCCAGCGCCGACGGAAGGCTACTCCAGAATTGCGACATGAACCGTGAATCCCGATCAGAGACGATGGATATTGGAACTCCGTACAGCCGTACTATCTCATCTAGATAAATCTGTGCCAGGCGATCAACGCTCCAAGTAACTTTAATGGCAATGAATACGCTGACTTGGTTAATCGATCGATGATGACCCAGATGGCATCATTTTCCTGCGGCTTCTTTGGCAGACCAACAATAAAATCCATGCACACGTGCTGCCACTTCCATTCCGGAATCACCAGATTCTGCATCTCCCAGCCCGGTCTTTGGTGCTCAGCTTTTACCTGCTGACAGGCCATGCATTGCGACACGAAAAGTACCACATCTCTTTTTATCCCGTGCCACCAGAAGTTTATACGGAGGTCCTTGTACATCTTCGTGCTACCGAGATGTAAGGTATACTTTGCATAATGTGCCTCCGATAATATCTCCTTTCTAAGTTCTGAATCGTCCGGAACGCATAGCCTACCGTTCAATCGAAGCATGCCGGTTTCATCTTCTGCAAAGTCGGTCGTCCTCCCCGACGAGATTAACTCTCGTATTTTTTTCAGGTACGGATCGTCCTTCTGAGCGGTCTTGATCCTTAGTTACAAACTCGGCTCTAACTGCAACTTTGCCAACTGTACATTCCGAAATCGGACTCGAAATTCGATGCCCATCTCTTCTAGGTCGCGTAGCAGTCTACGGTCAATGGATAGCGAGGCAATATACTTCCGACTCAGAGCGTCCGCCACAATATTTCTCTTTCCCGACGTATAGTCGATAGTCAAGTCATAATCTTTAATCAGTTCCAGCCAACGCCTTTGCCGCAAGTTCAGTTCCTTCTGCGTGAATAGATACTTGAGGCTCTTGTGATCGGTATAGATCGTGTACGCCATGCCATAAAGATAGTGATGCCACAATTTCAATGCGAACACAATCACCGCTAACTCCAGGTCATGAGTAGGGTAGTTCTTCTAGTGCGGCTTTAGCTGTCGGGAAGCAAAAGATATCACCTTGTTCCGCTGCATCAGTACACACCCCAAGCCCTGACCGGACGCGTTGCTGAATGTCTGGAAACCCTCAGTCCCTTCTGGAAGTGCGAGTATCGGGGCCGAGACGAGCCGTTACTTCAACTCTTGTAATGCATCTTCGCAGTCGTCTGACCATTCAAATGCAACTCTTTTCTGGGTGAGGCGAGTCAGAGGCGATGCGATCTTCGCGAAGTCTTTCACGAAGCGTCGGTAGTATCCCGCTAAGCCAAGGAAACTTCGAATCTCGTCGATGTTGGCCGTTTCCGATCGACAATGGCTTCAACTTTCTTTGGGTCGACCGCAATGCCTTCAGCAGAAATGATGTGTCCGAGGAATGCGACGCTGCTCAGCCAGAATTCACATTTGTTTTGCTTCGCATATAATTAATTTTTTCGAAGGTTCTGAAGTACGGTCCGCAGATGCTCAGTGTGTTGCTGCCTATTCTTCGAGTAGACGAGTATATCGTCGATAAAGACTACTACGAACTTGTCGAAGAATGGTCGGAACACCCGATTCATCAAATCTATGAAAGCGGCATAGGCGTTCGTTAGGCCGAACGACATTACCAGGAATTCGTAATGGCTGTAACGAGTGCAAAGGCAGACTTTGGCACATCATCCGGCTTGATCTTGAGTTGGTAGTAACCCGAGCGTAGATCAATTTTAGAGAACACCGTAGCTCCTTGAAGTTGATCAAATAGATCGTCTATGCGGGACAAGGGGTATTTGTTCCGGACGGTGGCTTTATTCAGCTCGCGGTAGTCGATACAAAGACGCATAAAGCATCCTTCTTCTTGACAAACAGCATGGACGCTCCCCATGGCGAGACGCTGGGTCGAATGAATCCCTGGTCGAGCAACTCTTGTAACTGTACTTTGAGTTCTTTAAGCTCTGTAGGGGCCATTCTGTATGGAGCTTTCGAGATCGATCGGGTATCGGGGAATGTATCGATAGTGAACTCAATCTCTCGATCGGGCGGCATGTCGGGCAGCTCGTCCGGGAACACATCGAGGAAGTCTGCCACAACATCGATCTGACCTACGTTTGCACTATCCTGTCGTATGTCTCGAACGGAAGCTAGAAAGCCTTCGCACCTGAAATGCAGCATCCATCGAGCAGATATTACGGAGATCACCATGCAGGTCGGCGATACCTCACCATACGAGTAGCAGAATTCAGGCACTCCAGGTATGCGGAATGTGACCCTCCTTTCAGCGCAGTCTATGGTTGCGTTGCACGACCCGAGCCAATCCACCCCCAGAATGATGTCGTAGTCTTTAATATCTAAAACATCGCATCAAGACTGATCTTTTGACCACCTATACAGATGATTCTGTCTCCGTAGACTAAATTTGCAAGTAGTGGCATGCCTGACGGTACGTTAACGGTAAGATCAGGATCCAGCGGTGTCAGGGGAAATTTGTGCTCGACGGTGAAGTCCGTCGATATAAAACTATGTGTGGCACCTGAATCAAACAATACACGAGCAGGTTTATTATTGAATTGCAGTATACCTGTCACAACTGTGTCATATGCGAACGCTTCATCTCGGGTCATGGCGTAGATGCGGCCTTGAGCATTGGGGCAACGGTCTTGGCCACTCGGTTGTGCGGTCGGTGGAGCCTGAGGTGCTTAGCCTCGGTTCTGGTGATGTTGTTGTTGGGGCACTGATTTGGCTTCTCCGGACAGTTGCGTGCGATGTGGTCCATTCGGCCACACCTGAAGCAAGCACCGTTCTTCAAACTGCACTCGTTGGCTATGTGTCCCTCTTTATGGCAGAAATTGTAGACTACTCGATCCTTCGTCTGGTTGCCGCCTCCGTTGTCGCAGTTTTGACGCTTGTGTGTGTTGTTGCCTTCCACATTACTATGGCATTTGTTATTAAAGTGTATAGCGCCAGTAGTAGCAGGAGGATACTCGGACTCCAAACAGAGGGCATGGTTGAGTGCCTCGCCCATGGTTTTGTATTCAGGTACCGAGACATGAGCACGAATAGTGGAATGCAGGCCCACTTCAAATGGTCGGGCTCGACTTATGGTAGTAGGGAGATAGTCTCCAGCAAATTTGTCCAGTTTGTTGAATTCAGCCGTATATTATCGTACAGTCATATTCCCTTGCCTCAACTGCATAAACTCGTTTTCTTTTTCCTGTCGCACGGCTGCGAAAAGATATTCGGTCTCGAATGCATTTCTGAATGTAGCCCAGGAGATCGCCGCCATCTCGTCTTCACGTCGAATAGCCCGCTTCTGTACAACCCACCAATCGTGCGCGTTCATTCGAAGTAAAAGTTGAGCACACGCGACTTTCTTCGAGTCTTCGACACCCAGAAGCTCGAACTTATCTTCCAGCTCCTCCAACCAGTCGATCGCCACAGAGGGATCTTCTGTGCCGTTGAAGGAAGTACGACAGCTTTTTGTGAATTTTGACACGTCGAAGTTAGAACTTCTCGGTGCCGTAGGTGAGAGCACGGGCGCCTCCGGTTCAGCTTCGTTGGATAGAACCGCAGGCTCGGTCAAGACAGGCGTCATCATTGAATTGTTATTGTTGCTCATGACCGATTGTACGATTTACTGGAGGGTATTCAGCTGCTGCTGCTGCAGCTTGAACTGAGCCTCAAACCGATTCTCGAATTGGGTCTGACGAGCCTCCGCCTGCTGATGATGGAGCTCGTTTTGACATTGCTGCAGTTCGAGCATCTGCAACATAATCGGGTCGCCGAAAGGTCCGGCTACGGTAGGCGTCATTCCCGTTGGGTTGACGGAATGCTCGGGTCTGGAAGTACTCAAGCTGCTGGAAGCGCTCGCCTCGTCCTCTGCCCGATCTCCCGTAACTGCAGGGAAAAGAAAGACAAGTCTCGTTAGTTTCAGAAAATGTTCTGGGTTCAGCGTATGGAACAACTTATCTCATCGACACGAGGTCAACATTTTGAGACTAGAAACTCGACACTGGAGGCCAAGGACGTAAAGCCGTGCTCTGATACCATTATGTCATGCCCCAATTCCGTCAAATCGATAGTCATCCCCCAGGCGTGATGCCGTGCGAACCTAATTTGTGATCACACAAGGCATAGTCATAAGGTAATCCGAGACACACGATCTAAGAGAGTACGCAGACAAATTGAATCACACATTAAGTAAAGGGAACTTGATCTTTATTGATAATGAACATCACTTACAGACTCCAGTACAGGACTCGTGCCGCACGGGCTACAACATGACTCAATTACAAAAGAGTGCCGATGAGATAGCCGTTCCATACATTGCACACATCCCTCAAAATACAACAGAGTACTCTAGTGACATGGATGGGAGGGACGCTGAGCCATCTTTCTTGGACTGTCGAGAGCCATCAAAAGTGGAGTCGCAGGGACAAGTCTTTGACGCACGGTCGAAGCTTCAAAATCACGAACGCCGTCGAGCTAGCTGGAGCGTCCTTCCTGATTCGCGGGACCTACAAAGAGCGAGGATCAGTACGATCACATGTACTGATGAATGCATAATTAAATCCAAGCTCTGTATTTGATTCAAGAAGTTTTATAAACATGTTAGCTAGCATTTTACGTGATCTTTCTAACCATCCTGATCAATTGCATGTTAACATGTTTCGAGGCAAGCATATGAAATTGTATAACATTAAACAACTATCATTTTTATCCCGTGTCACATGTATTTGTTAAGCCATGAAAGGGTGTGAAGGCCACTGGCAATGTCAAGCCATCGCGGACTATAGCCGGGTTAGACGGCGACCCTTTCGCGGCGGGTAGCGAGCCCTATGCGAAAGTTCCTGAATAACCCACGCCGATGAAGGGCTGGCGCTTGCTATTCTCATTCCTCCCGGGCCGAATCGGTCCCTTGGCCTAGGCAACCGTTCGAGGAAACTATACCTTGTCGACAAGTTGTCCAATGACCGTTTTGCAGAGTCTTAAAAAATGCTCTCTTTTCTATAACCTTATCATTTTACTTTTATGTGCGAAACTTAGCCGTTCTTTTGAACTTAGTCGATTTACTTACTTAGCCGTATCGTTGCGATAAACGTTAATCGATTCATTCATTGTTTTGCATAGGCTAAGTGTAATTGCATAAGGAAGCATGTTTTCCATTTTCAATACCGGCAGATTGATAGCAAGTATTTCGTGAAGAATCGTGCCACGACTTCTTTGATTCTACACTATTATGACAAGCATTCATTTTACTTCACATTGATTTTGAAGTAGAGGGACGAGACGAAGGAGGTCAGCCACTCGCCTTAGGCTTGCTTCAAGCGAGTGACCGGTTGGCTGCGCTTTCGTTGCCTACGTGATCACCTGCAATCGCATAAGCAACTGATTAGAATACTGTGTAATTGAAGGATATTTGATATGAATGTGAAGCTCGAAAATGCGTCATGAAAACCCATCGAAAACATTCATGAAAAATGCATTCATCAAAACCAAAGCCAAAGCTAAATCAAGTGCGACATGAAAACCAGAGCAACGGGAGGTCTCTCCCGACTCAGCCGCAGAGCCAATCCTCGAGGCGCAACCCGCTGAATATGGGACTTGGTTCCGAAGAAGCCATTCCATAACGTAAAATGGATCTTAATTCAACCATTCCCGTTCGATCGACTCGACCAATTCCGACCTATCGGTCCCGAACGAATCGATAGCGACAGTGTTCCTTTCTCGCGCACCCCGTAGACGAAAACGGGGCACGATGTAGGGACGGGGCACTGCAGTGTACTCTTCATACAACTCAACCCCCTATGATAGTTTTAAGACTGTATGCATTTCATGGAGGGCCAATCCCATCTCCCCGCCCGATGTAAAGAAATTACCAGTATCACAATAATACATCTCAAGTAAAGGAAGAAACATGGACTGGTTGACCTCCAGTCTGTATTACGTAGCCCATATGGCATAATATAGTCCAATATTCTTAAGAAGTGCCTCGTATTTGGAGAGAATCCACACAGTTAAATTACACCATTCGCGGTTACTCTAGAGCCAGCTAGTAACCCGGAATAAACCCAGTGGGTACAAAACCTTTGCCTCAGCATCCGGATGGCAAAGGTAGCGGCCCGGAAAGCCAATAAAGCGTCATCCACATTGTTGACCATCTTGCTCGGACACAATACCCGCAATTTATAAGAAGGCCCATCCTTTATGTACTCGAACACGTCCCTCCGATGCGAATGTGACAGCTTTGAAATAACCAACCATTGCCCCACCTTGGCTAGGGATTAACTCCCGGTCTATCCTCCTCCTTGAGGCGAGGCAGGTGAAAGCTGAAAATGGCAGTTGGAAGTCAATCTTCTAGACATACAGACCGAGGTCCCTCGTCTCAAAGTTCTAATCGTCCTCCAGTTTTATGATTCTAGTGTCGTTGTATACCACCTTGTCCCGGATAGAAACTGAGGCTTCTTAAAGTAACCTTCATGTCCATCCCCTATCAGGAGCTTGCCTGAGCCTAACATCTTCTGGAGAAAGAGGAAGTGCTACGTCTTGATGCGAGTCATCCTCCCCGATGGCTGACCCTCGACGATCTATGCCAGTTGGGTTCACTACAACTTTTTTCAAAGTTCATACCCATACAAAGGGAGGAACCGAAGAAGATATCGGCCAATGGAGGCCTTGTCATAGACACTGCTAAAAAAGAAAGGGCAAAAAGTTAGAAAAAAGTCACAAAACAAAAAAGTGACCTAAAGCCATGCGCCACACCTCGGCGGCGCATGAATCTAATTTTAGCGTAGCAATGACAAAGCTTTCCAGCCAAGTCCATGTGCCATGCTACGTATCAGTGCATCATCTAGACAGAGCCTCATGGTTAAGTCATGAACATCTGCTAAATTATGGCCTCAGCGCATCACCCAGACAAAGTCATGTGCGTCGGCTAGTTATAACGTCAGCATCATCTAGATATAGCCTTACGGCTAAGTCATGCACGTCGGCTAATTATGACGTCAGTACATCATCTAGACATAGCCTCATGGTAAGTCATATGCATCCATGAGTGGTAGGCATGAACACATCTTCTAGACCTAGCTTTGCAACTTGGCCCATGTGCTTCAACAGTGAGTTTGGTCGGCGCATGCCATTTGATGGTTACCCATCCACGCAGCCTAATCGTGCACTTGTGTCTGTGTGTTTGAGAGAAGCCATGACAGCTCCTCACCTACAACTTCCTTAAGGATGTCAGGATGCATCGTTTCGACTCTGCCGTAGCCTCAAAAGTCTGGGCCTTGGCCTTTCCCTTAGCAGCAGCAGTCGACTCGGGAGCCATCGCAACAATGAGGTCGAGGAAGAAGAAGGAGACGAAGAGTTTTTCTTGAGAGTTCAAAAATGGCAAGAGTAAAACTTTCTCTCTCCAAACTTAATGCCTATTTATAGGCCACAACTACGCGAGTTTCGATAAGAAATAAAACGAACAATCGTCACTTCAGATCAAGCCAAAATTAATTGCTCTCATCCCGAAATTCATTTTACAGCTTGTCAAAAGAGGGTCCTATGCCAAACAATCATACACTGAAAGCATCCATAAGCCATGCTTCTTATTCAAAGTATTTCAAAACTTGTTCAAGTTTTAAAAACTTTGAAGGTGTTCTTGTAGAAGTATGAAAAATACAGAAACCATGTGCCCTACAAACTCTACATATTCCAACTAATACGCTCCATAAATCATGTGCCTGGGAACCATGCTCCTAGATCCAAAGGTGCCAAAAGTTATTTCTACGCTTATGGAGTCATACGCCTAGGTGTCCTTTCAACGAAAAGAGCATTTAATGCTCCACTGACAAGTATGTCAGTTGTCAACTCGAGTGTGAGGCAACATGTGTCTTGAATCCTGTGCAAATGGCAACAACACAAAAATCGAAGAGCCACTCTCTCACAAAGACAAAAATGGAGGCAACTATGCTTATATAGTCATACGCATAGTGCTACAGTGGCACCTAGCGTAGGGTGATATAGACGTAGCCAAGCCATCTCCACTAAAGACAAAAATCCTTTAAAGTTTGGGCTGACAGCATATGTCAGTGCAATCATGACTGCTTTTATCGGTTACAGCTGTACAGTGCCACGTGGCTTGATTTGACCAGCTCCTACATATGCCTCTGTAGCTATATGCAAGATTTTCTATGCCCCCTAAAAGTCGTGCGCCTAGTCTATCTCATGTGTTGACGCCTACTATCGTATCAAATCTTTTCATTCCAACAGATCGTGATCTTCGAGCCATCAGCAAGCACCACATGTCAAATGACCCAGTCATGCCTAGACGGGTGTCAACAACCCAAGATCTCAACAACCTCCTTATCCCAACCATGGCTACATAACTGTTAGTTGTGCAATATACATAGTTGCAACTACATTTTGTTCAGAAATGCCACGTGGCAATAAAATTCATTCGCACAATGCTCCTATACGCCAAATCTATACAAGTATCGCATATGCGCGCACGGACCGATCCTTCCAGCTATCTATAAATAGGAGCCTTCCTTTATTTCAATCCTCCGGATACACAGAGAGTTTGAGCATCCAACCGAGAGAGACAAATTACTGTCCTTTTTGCTGTTGAGTAGAGACTTGCAATCTTCTTTCATCTCTTTAGATCATCAACGTAGTAAATGAATTAGCTGCAGTATTCGATCTCCATCGTCACACTTTTCTAAAATAAAAAACTTTGTACTTAGAGTTCCAATTTGGCATTTTCTTGTACTTTTTTCATCTGCTAAATATAAAAGTTTGTTAAACTTTGTTCCATGGCAAACACATGTTCTCTCTACTGAAGGTGTCACAGTCGCTCTGAAGAAAATTAAAGCAATGGTAGATTGGAAATAACCTACCTCGGCTAGCGATATTAGAAGTTTCCTGGGCTTAGTGGGCTACTATCGAAGATTCGTGAAAAACTTTTCCAAATTACATCATCTTTGACTCGCCTCACCGAGAAAGGAGTCGAATTCAAGTGGAGCAATGACAGTGAAACTAGCTTTCGGGAGTTAAAGCAACTGCTCATCTCAACTCCAATCCTTGCACTTATGGTCGGGTCAGAAGGGTTTCAGATATTCAGCAATACATCGGAAACTAGCTTAGGGTGCATACTCATGCAAAAGGATAAGATGATTTCTTTTGATTTAAGATAGTTGAAGCAGCACGAAAAGAATGCATGATCTGGAATTGGCGACGATTGTGTTCGCATTGAAACTACGATGATACTATCTCTATGGTGTGGCTTTCAGCATCTATACGGATCACAAAAGCCTCAAATATATTTTTACCCAATAGGACATGAACTTACGGCAATGGCATTGACTCGCATCAAGGATTATGATTTGACGATCGATTAAATATCGGATAAGAGAAACGTTGTAGCGGATGCTCTTAATAGAATGTTTACAGGCTGGCTGGCTATCAACCGTGAGTTACAACGAGACTTAGCAGAAATGAGTATCGAACTCCGAGTTCAATATCGAAGGGGGCGGTTGGCTCAATTACACCTTGAGCCGAGCTTGTGCGACAAAATAATGATCGTACAAAAGGATGACCCATTCATGAAGAATATGCGTGAGCTGATATCAGCAAAAAAATAACCAATTTTTTGTGTAAGACGAGAAGGGCACAATGCTGGTAAAAGGAAGACAAGAAGGGGACGATACGATTAAAAAGAAGACTGCATTCCTGAACATGTCAAACTCAAAAAAGAAATTCTGACATAGGTACATTATGTGAAGTACTTGTTGCATCTCGGGAGCACTAACATGTACAAGGACTTACATACGACCTTTTGGTGGCACGACATGAAGAAAGACGTGGCTACCTTTGTGTCATAGTACATGGCTTGTCAGCAAGTGAAAGCAGATCACCAAAGGCCATGCGGGGAACTATAGAATCTTGCCATTCCAGAATGGAAATGGGACAACATTTCAATGGATTTCATAGTAGGGTTTCTGAAGACGTCGTGGGGGAATGATACAAATTGGGTCATTATTGATAGATTGACCAAGTTGGATCACTTTATCACAATCAAAGTAGCATGTAGACGATCAGTTAGCACAAATCTATATTGACAAGATTTTTTGATTATATGGGGTAACTTCTACGATAGTTTGGGGCAGAAACGGATGATTCCTATCACGTTTCTATATAAGCTTATAAGCTGCACTGGGAACCAAGCTGAATTTTTGTACCACATACCGTCCTCAGACTGATGGTCAGACGGAGAGGGTGAACCAGATATTAGAAGACATGTTGTGTTTGTGTACGATAGACCTGAAGACTCCATTCAGTTGAAGAATTAACTTTAGACCGTAATGAAAACATTCCTATAGAATCGAACGATGTCCTTGGTTTACGTGCTATGGCAGAACCATTAAGTTAAAGAATTAACATGGAAGATGGAGGCAAAGATGAAGGTGAAATAGCCTTCATTGTTAGCTTAATTTAAGGTCAGACCCTTGTTCTTAAATTTTGAGACAACTTTTTCTTAGTGGTGTATTATATAGTGCCCCGTTCTGATAGGCGATAGTCTATGTAATATGCTTATGGCGAGTTAGATTCAGTTGGGAACTTAGATGGCTAGTCTGACTCAGTCAAGAGCTTGATATACGATAACACTTTCTAGCATCAAAAATCGATTTGGATGAATATTACGAGAATCGATCCAACTAATGGAGCGACTTCTATTATAATAAGTCCTAGATGCAGTAGACTGCGTCTCGGCAAGTGAGCTCTATATAAGAGTCCCATCTATGAGATCTGGCTATTGTATGGTTTTCTTGGAGTTTTTGCTGCTTGGTTTTGATGAATGTGTTTTTCAGTCGATTTTTGCATTCATTCTAGGAATTTCGAAATAAAGGATTTAAAGAAGGATTGCTAATACGATATTGGTGCCATTACAGGAGCTCGCATAACTGAAGCTTAATCATTGCGAAGCGCTCCGACTCTCAGTATGTTCGATACTTAGTGGGTGGTTCATCCCATTCTTTTCTACTCCTTCCCACAAATGAAATTCTTCTTGCCTCAAATTTATTCAAATCAACGATGCCAAATTAAATACATGTAAATCATTAAGATAAAGAACTCATGATAATTGTATCGATTTAGAGTAGTTTTATTCTATACTGTAAGTTTTGCACTTCAAAGCCAAAAGTTAAGGTTCTAGAAAAAAGATAGACTGTTTCATGGAATACAGAATAATGAAATATCGATTGTGGAATGGTGCCTCTGGGTATTTGGTGCCTACGAGACGCCAAATCAGAACGTACGGCTTTGAGGAAATGAAATCTCACATGAATAAAAAATGATAATGCTGCTTAATTTTGGGACGTATTTAGTCCTATGTATTTTAGGACTGGAGCGTAACATGTTTTTGTTGTGGCCCATGCAGGCCATGAACAAGCCATCTACTATCTCAGTATGACGACGATTAGTGCCGAATACATATACAATCCCATTGAGAAGAAATACTTGGCTTTGGTATTTGCTATACAGAAAACTCGACATTACATAATAGGGCAAACAATCCACTCATCTCTCGGGTTAACCCCCTCATAGTACTCATGACTAAGCCGGGAGCGCTAAACTCATAGCTAGCTATATGGGCCATATTGCTATCACCCTACGACATGGTATTCGTTCTCCAAAAGGATGTCAAAGGTCAAGTCTTGGCTGATTTCCTAGCGGCACATCCTATACCGAAAACGTTAAAACTCTATGATGGTATTCCAGATAAAGTCCTGGAATCCAACGCAGTCACAGAGGAGCCTGTCTGGTGAATGTTCTTCGATGGTGCCTCAAGAATAGGACCCAAGGGCAAAATTATTGCAGGGATGGGGGTGGTTTTAGTTACTTCCGAGGGTCTGGTCATTTACCGTGCATACTCCCTCATGGAGCTGTGCACAAACAATGTGGCAGAATATAATACCCTTATCATCGAGCTCCAACTCACTAAGCAGTTGGGGGTTGATTACCTAAAGGCCTACGGTGATTCGAAGTTGATTGTAAATTAAGTTCGAGGCCTGTACGAGGTCCAACATGAAGACCTGCTCCCTACCACCATGCAGTAGTCGACATAACCTCCACTTTTATCAGGTTCTTTATAGAACATGTGTCCTAATTATAAAATCTAGAGGCCGACGCTCTCACTGGCCTCGCCTCTTCCTTAGCACCTCCTGTTGGGACCCAACACTTTGTCATATTGATTGGCCGAGAGTTGGTGTGTCCCAAGAACAACCTGTGCCTATGTTTAAACTACTCTCAACAAACATACACCAATATTGACGTCAAGGATTGGCGATTACTATTTATAGCTATGCAGTCTACAGATCCTCCCTGATGACCCGAAGGAAGTTGCTTCTGTCAGAAGGCGCTCTCTCCGGTTTTACTATGATATAACCACCAAAATGCTGTATCACCGCTCTTATGACGGACTCCTCCTCTGTTGCCTATCGGGTGTCGAGGTAAAGAAAGTACTCTAGGAAGCGCATAATGGTACCTACTGAGCTCACCAACCTGGTTCTAAATTATAGGACCGACTCTAACGTATGGGCTACTACTGGCCTACGATGATGGTAGACGCTGTTGAATACGCAATAGAACATCTCAGTTGTATGCCGACTTCATCCACCAGCCCCCTGAATTCCTATACCCTACGACTACGGCTTGGCTATTTGAAGTATGGGTATGGACATCATCGGACCAATCAGCCCTCCGTCCTCGCCATCACCGATTACTTTTCTAAATGTGTAGAGGTGATACCACTGTTTGAAGTAAAAAATCTCAAACATGATCAGCTTTGTCAAACAATAGGTTATTTATCCTTTTGGGGAACCTCGAAGGATATTTTATGACAACGGTCCCCAGTTTGTAAGCTATGCCTTCTATCGATTTTGTAATAAAAATCGAATCCAGAATGTAGCCTCGACAGCCTACAATCGAGCAATGAATGGGCTGGCTGAAGCATTCAACAAAATAATCGTTAAGCTACTCAAGAAAGTTGTATCATCCAATAAACACATTTGTAATGAGAAGTTGGGTGAATATCTTTGGTCTTATCGTACGACGGTTCAGACTCCAACCGATAATATGCCATTCTTCCTGGTTTATGGGAGTAAGGTAGTCTTTCCGCTATAAATCCAAATCCCTTTTCTATAGGTAGCCATCACCAATCAACTGACGGAGGAAGACAACCAACATCGTCGGTTACAAGATTTGGAAGCATTCGATAAAAAACGTCTTCTAGCCCAACAGTGCATCGAGCTATACCAACCTCGGATTACCTGAGCCTTCAACAAAAAGGTCTAGGAAAGGGCGTTGCAATTATGTGACCTCATGTTGTCAGTAAGAAGACCGATGGTTATGACTCATAAGATAGGTGGAAAGTTCTAGCCCAAGTGGGAGGGCCCTTGGTGGTCGAGTCTGTATATTCTAACTGCGCATACCGACTCGCAAAACCTAATAGACTTGTTAATGATGCCGATCAATGGCAAGTTTCTCAAGAAGTACTATGTCTAGTCCTAGCATGTACTTTCCTATCCTCATCAGAGCCGAATAAAATATACAACAGGACCCAGTTGCCTCAAAATGCCTCATGCTTGATATCCCCAGCCAGGTCCCAAAATACTTTTTCTGACACAGGTCATAGATGTGAACTATCCATTCGTCATTATCTCCAGCAAAATGTTCAACAAATATGACCTCGGATCCCGTATTCTAGGACACCTCCTTATAATCTTCCCCAGTAGAAAACATCTATGTATACATTACCTCTGAACCATTTTCTATGTCCCTACAAAATTCTGTCTTACCATGTTCGTATAACCTCTGAGTAATATGTTTTTATGTCAATGTTTACCATGTCCATATTACTCTGAGTAAACATTCTTATCTAGCAAACCCTGTGTCGCTACAACCCCCATAAGGAAACATCCATGTCTATTTTACCTCTAAATTGTTTTTATGTACCCCACAGAGCTATACCTTTCCATATTAACCAATGAGAAAGACGACTCTACCACTATTTGATGTTTACCATGTTCACATTACCTATGAGTAATAATCCTACCGATCAACTTCTCACCACCACATCCATAATACCTCTGACGGTGTCTGTCATCTCAGCTTACCATCTGTACCTAATTCTGGGCACGATATAGATGCTAAGTCCACAAAATATCCCTAGCAGAGATACTCTACCCTATCACATCAATATTACCTCAGATAGGATTCTCATCATCATAAAGTTCATAACACAAAAAATTGACAAAAAATAAAGCCTTTATTTTTTTTCCAGTTAGAAAGGGAAAGCACGACTACATCAAAATAAACCTTTTAAAAGTTGAAAGAAGCACAAAAAAAGAGATATTGTCTAAAGCTATTGACGCGTAAGCCTGCAGATCTAACTCTTCAAGAAAGCAACCCTTGCTCCGAACGATTCCATGGCACGAAGCAGCTTCTTGCTACTTTGTTCCCTCTTCTTCAAAGTCAGCTAGCCCAGACAGACGTCTTCTAGCTCCGCCTAGCAGGTTCTTACAATCTCAGCAGCTTGGGCGTAGTCCTCCGACTGACGGTAGAGGGTCATTTACTCGTCCACCACCATTCCATCTCGGCCTCTGCCCCAGCTAATTTCTCCTCGAGAAGCCTGATTTGCTTCCGATAATCAGTACAATGCTTCGCCCAGGTCTCTTGGATGCATGCTTAGACTGTTGACCTGAACTGGATCACAGTTAACCTAATTTAGAGAATTAACAAAATGATATCTGATATGATCCAATACGACACATCAAGTTTAAGACAGACGTCATCGACAAAGCTATTATATTGCAAATGTACTTGTACTCAGTCTATAATTTTTCAATTTATTGAGTCTAGGAACATGTACGTTTGTTTGCAAAGGACAAAAGTTTTATTACAAACTAAGAAAAAGAGTACAGGAGTACAATTAATTTCTGGGAAAGTACAACTATAGGAATCTGATCAGAAGACGATCACTTTATCCCTTGGACGATGTGATATCGAAGACACGAGCCTCTGGAGAATGCAACAACACTTTAGCAGAAGATTATGATCATTCTTGATCCTTTGAGATTGATTTGAAACTCTATTTATAGAGTTATTGAATTAACTGTTTAGCAGTTATTTTGGATTACGCGCGCTTCAGGTTGCACGCCTCCTATTCACTTGTACAAACAGTTGTACTAACTGCTGTGGACGCATGGCATTATTTGATTGAGATGCACGTGGTCGTGAGCAGTGTAGTGGGCATATTCTGCGAAGTTAGTGGCTTGCACGCCACGTCACTCTGTCCTGAACACCATTTGATCACCTTGTGCGTGTTTTATCAGGTTGCGCGTGGGCGCAATGTAACAACCTGCACGAGCGGTTTGTACCAACTGTTGTAGATGCATGGCATCGTTTGATTGAGATGTGCGTGGTCGTAGGCAGTGTAGTGGACACGCTATGCGAAGTTGATGGCTTGCGTGCCACGTCACCCTGTTTAAAAGTAAGAGTTGATCAAGTAGCGCCAATTTGTCAGGCTGTGCATAGGCACAACTCGACGACTGGCACCTTTGACTAGGTCTTATGTGCTATACTGATTAATCCTCGTGCCATACAGTGACTTGCGTAAACCAGCTGTCAGCATTAATTACATGTTAACAAAATCTTCTCGAGTGCCGTATTGTGCGGGATTCGAATGGATTTTCCTTAATCTCCGTGCTGTCAGTTGTCAGATAATGATGATGTCGTTATAGCTTTTCGAGGAAGTGTGCCACGTGGCTCTCGCGCAACCTGACTCCAGCACAACCTGGCGTTGGTGCAGTCTGATGCTGCACAACTTGTTTGTTTGGCGTAATACAATATTTTGGTGCCATCTGATGGTTAAACAATTTAATGGGTGGCGCATCTTAATTTTTAGGCTCTACAAGACCCCCTTCAAAGTTTTCGAAACTTGAAAAAATACTTAAAGTTTTGAAATACTTTGAATTATGCTAGTTTTGCTTGGATTGTGCCAGGCTCAACTTTTCGAGTTGCGCCAGTCAACTCGAATCCGCTTCTTCAGCATAGATCACGTAACCATTTTGGGCTATAAATAGCCGTACACTTTGAGTCTTTCATTCTTTACATCATTTAAGATAACTTGAAAGAAACCCTACCTTCTTCTCTTTTTTTTTGATCTTTGAGAGCTTCGATCGACAATAATGGCACCCAAACGCTCTGCTGCTGAGAAGCGCAAGACTGTGGCCGAGTCATCCACGCGAGTTCCACCTTCGTCATGCCAAGAGACTGCCAACCAGGCCATGAAAGGTAAGCTTTCGACTGTAGACCTGATTATCGACCACCCTACTGATCATCGGCCACCCTATTTAGGGTTTGGCTTGATTCTGACAATGTGTGCGTGCTCTTTTTAGAGTTGGGCATACTCCATTACTGGCACCTCCCTTATTAGGGTTTGGCTGCTGTTGACTCATGTTGTGTAGGGTTGTGGAAAGTTGTGCTGTCTTTTGGGCACAAGTTTGATATGTTGTGCGGCAAGATATGGCGCAGCCCGATTGCTGTATAACTTGATGGCTGCACATATTGAGTGTGGCACAATGTTAGTGTCGCATAATGTTTCTGTCGCGCAGCCTGACTAAATAGAGTATTAAATACTCGGTTCATTCCCAACGATGAACCTATTTATGGGGTGCTCTTTTTCAATAAGTCTTTTTTACTTTCTTCCTTGTTAAATGATAAGCGCCCATTTATTGGGAAGATGAAGTATTAGCGGGGGCCGATCTCTGCTGTATATATATGAACATGAAGTTCCATCTTTATCTTTATTCATTCTCATGGCATCTAACATGAAGAAGGGGACGAACAACAATGACAACGGCAAAGCTTCTGAGGAGAAGTTACACTCCGCGCCTGTTTTGCTGGAAGCTGACCCGTCCTTGAGGGCGGAGAACTTCCTCGACTGTTTTGGCCTGACCCCAACAGTCTTCGCTCATTCTAGAGGTGGGCCGTCGTCTTCTTCCGAGGAGCGTGGCGCCTTAGAACGCAGGGAAGAATTCCTTCGTTTGATGCATCGTTCGGAAATCTGTAACATGGAGGAACTGAGCGGTGCCTTGCATCAGACTAAGGATGGAAAGAAGAAGTGATGTGATGCGAAAGAGTCTTTTTATATAATGGCCTATAGCGCCTATGTCTGTAGTGTCTGTCCTCTTTTCCATTATGAAATAAAAAATTGGACTTTATTAAATCCTGGCACACTTGAGTTTTGTTGTGTAACTGTCTTGACATATTAACTTTTTTCGGTTAACACAAATTTCTGAACGACATGTGGCACTTTTCATGCTTTCATGCTTTCATGCTTCATTCTCCTCGAAATATATGTTAATAGACGTACATAATATTCTAGCTTCAATTGTTCATGAATAATTTCCATAAGAAAGGAATATTTACTGTATTCTCTTATTCTTTCTGATGCTTACAGGAGACCAACTGACAAAAATTTCCAGAACTGGTATCAGTGATCTTAGATGTTATGAAGTTGAACCACCTTTGACACACACATCAGAGAGCTCAGAACTCTTCATGCTTAAAAGGGCTTCCTCAAGATGGTAGGAAGGGCCTTTATACATGAGAGTTGGACGGTGGAGAGACAGAATTAGGAATCATATCACGAGGGTGATCTCATTCCTACTTCTCATGAAGGATTGTCTCCACCAATTGTATTGACAGCAGCTTTTCTTCGAGCTGCTGCACTCTAGGGTTCTCCTCTCGTCTTTCTGAGAGAGAAGACCAGAGTTGATTCCGTTGTCTTGCTCGCTGCTTCAGGTCGAGATGACAAGGAACTGGCATCAACAAGAAGATCCAAAGATGTAATAGACCTTCATTTGTTATATTCAGAATGAAAATCTGAGATGTAATAGATTTCCATTAAGATGTATCTATATTTCTAAAGAAGGAATAAAGAATGATTTTCTCTTCTTTATGATTTGTTTTGATATGATGATAGAAAACAGAATCCAGGGGTAATATGGACGTGAACTCTTTTTTTTATTTTTTATTGATGATCTTCAAATCGGCTAGGACTTAAAGACATGATATCATGTCTAAAAAGACGAGATATCTGTGATAATACAGATTTATTATAAAGAAAAAATATCTTTTAAAACAGCTAGGTTTCAAAAGATGGAATTGATGATTTGGATAGACTTCACGGGAATTTTGAGTTTTTATTAACCTGTAGCTTTATTTATGAAAAAGTAAATAAATGATAATAAATGTAAGCCCATTCCCACAATGAAGTAGAAATGAAAAAGACTGATGAATAAGCATGCCTTTTCAAGGAAATGTCACTTCGATTCTCGAGACAAAGAGTACATGAAGATTTCTTCACACGATGAACGAACATGCCTTTTCGAGGAAAGGTTGTTTCGGTTCCTGAGATAGAATATTTGGCCTTTCTGTCTATAAATAGTGTGGAACTTTTCTAAAAGCATCATTCACTCCTTTTCTTTTATTTGTAAATATCTTCAGAAGATTTGCCTAAGGAGACAGAAGTCATCTCAAAGATCAAAGTCGCCTTCGATACTCCTTCCGATGAGCCTCTGCCGCCTACTCAGCCAGAAGTCTGAGAAAGCTCGATTGTCCCTGGACAGAAGCAGGACATTCTCGCCAAGCTGGTGGAGCCTGGGAGTACTGCCGAGGAAGAAGCTCTGAGGAAGGCCGCCTGCGAACTGCTGGTGTCATCGAAAAATAATGTCTTCGAGCTTCTTGCGAAATACGGTTTCAATCAAGAAGGATCCGGTCCTCGTTAATTTTATGTATTTTCTTCTGTTTAAATTTATGCAAATAAAAAGGAATTTTATTTACATTCTGAGTCTCTATGTTGATATTTTTTTTGGTCTTCAAACATAATATTTCTTGAGAAATTTGCCATTAATGGGCATCATGGCGACTCGACCATCCATACCAGATAAGCTCCGTTGGAGAAAACTTTGCTTATAACGTAGGGTCCTTCTCACTTTGCTTCGAATTTGCCTTTGCTCATGTGCGTCTTAGTCATAGGACGTCTGACGGTTAGAACTAGTTCTCCTTTTTAAAATGTTCGGACTTTGACTTTATGGTTGAAGGCTTTTGATAGAAGAGATTGGTATAACTCAATATATTGTTGAGCTAGGAGCCGTTTCTCGTCAAGCGCTTTAAGCTCCTGAAGTCTCAGGCGATTATTATTTTCGGTTGTGAGTTCGTTGGCAACGACAATTCTTAAGGAAGGGATCTGGATTTCCAATGGTAAGACGGCCTCACATCCGTATACCAAAGAGAAAGGTGTACAGCCTGTAGGAGTACGTATAGTAGTACGGTAAGCCCACAGACATTCTCCAAGCTTCTCACTCCAGTTTCGTTTATTGGTAGAAACAAACTTCTTGAGGAGTTTGATGATGGTCTTGTTAAATGCTTCTGCCAACCCATTAGCTGCAGGATTGTAAGCTATAGAAGCAATATTATTGATCCTGTTGTCATCGCAGAATCGAGTGAACTTCTGATTGATGAATTGTGGACCATTATCATGAATAATTTGCCAAGGAACACCAAATCTGTAAATCACATGATGCTTGATAAAGTTGATGATGCTGCTTGTCTTGACCTCAGCTAGAGGTATAGCTTCAGTCGATTTTGAGAAGTAATCAGTTATGGCTAATATGAACCGATGTCCTCTAGACGAAGGAGGGTTGATAGGACCGATGACATCCATTCCCCAAGCTTCAAAGGGCCAAGATGCTGCCGTCGGGTGAAAGAATTCTGACGGTTGACGAATGAAGTCAGCATGGATTTGACATGCTCAGCACTTTCTTGCATACTCGATTGCATCAGATACCATTGAGGGCCAATAATAGCCCATACGGCGAATGTGATCCTGTAATTTAGGACCAGGTTGATGTGCGCCACAAACACTGTCATGAGCTTTACGAAGTATTTGTTTTGCTTCTTCCCCTGCAAGGCAACGGAGGAGTAAGCCGTCGAACGTTCGTCGGTAGAGTGTCTTTGTAGTATGATTATAGTAAAATATGAGTGACCGTCGTCAAATTGTTGTAGCCTCCTTGGGATCTTCGGGTAGGATATCATGGACTACGAAGTCTATGAAAGGAGTCCTCCAATCTTCATTGATGGCACAAATTTCAACTGAATTGTTGAATTCCATGTTTGGGTTGTTAACTTCCATATTTAAGTAATTTTGAACACAAAATAACTCTCTATTAGTGATGACGATCATTTGTTGCCTTCTGACAGGAATTGCTAATACTGATGCAAGATTAACAAGAGCATCAGCTTTCGTGTTACATGCTCGGCGTACATGCTCAATAAAGAAGCCTTTGAATGAAGTAGCCATCCTGATCGCTGCATCATGATATGGAATTAGATCTTGATGTCGAACTTCGTTTGTGCCTCTAACTTGATTGATAATTAATTTAGAGTCTCCGTAAACTTTAAGATACTCAATATCTAATTGTTTAGCCAATTGGAGACCAATGAGTAGAGCGTTGTATTCAGCCACATTGTTGGAACACGACTCATCTAAAGAATAAGCTCTTTGGATAGCTAACCCTTCTGGTGAGACGAGAACGATTCCGACTCCAGCAACAATAGAACCTTTTGGTCCAATTTTGGATGCACCATCAAAGAATAAACGCCAAATAAGAATTTCTTCTGAAATTATGTTGGACTCTAAGGTTTCATCTGGAATCTTATCGTAGAGTTTAGATGTTTTGGGAACTGGACGAGCTGCCAGAAAGTCAGCAAGGGCTTGACTTTTTACAGACTTTTGAGGAACATAAACCATATCATATGCTAACAATATAGCCCATGTTGTAAGCCTAGAATTGAGTGTAATGGGCTTCTTCATCAGGACCCGAAGAGGGTTAACTCTAGAAATAACATGAATAGTTTGGCCAGTGATATAATGTCTCGTCTTTTGAACAGCAAACATCAAAGCTAGACATTCTTTTTCTACTGGAGTATATCGATGATCAGCTCCAATCATCATGCGGCTAAGGTAGTAGATAGCCTGTTCATGACCTTCTTTATTATTCTGAGATAATAAAGCCCCTAGGGAGTGGTCCATTGCTCGAACATACATCAGGAAAGGTATTCCTGACACTGGAGGCACTAGAATTGGAGGGTTCATCAAGTATCGCTTTATGTCTTCAAATGCTTGTTGACATTCTTCAGTCCAAATAAATGACACACCTTTTTTTATGAGTTGAGTGAACGGTCTACAGCGTCTAGAGAGATTTGAGATGAATCTCCTGATGTACGCAAGCCGTCCCTGGAATCCTCGTAGCTCCTTTAGGTTGCGTAGAGGATGCATCTCTTGAATGACTTTGATTTTCTCAGGGTTAACGTGTATACCTTTAGAGGTAATAACGAATCCAAGAAATTTGCTACTAGAGACTCCCACGAATGACTTGGTGGGATTCATCTTGAGTTGATGCTGGCGCATTAGATCGAAAATAGTTCTCAAATCTTGAATATGGTCTTCTTTTAAACGACTTTTGACAGCAATATCGTCAACATAACATTCAACAGTCTTTCGTAAATGATCACGAAAGATGGTACTCATGGCCCGCTGATAAGTTGTACCAGCATTTTTAAGACCAAATGACATGACAGTATAGCAATAGACTCTAAGAGGAGTGCGGAAAGATGTATGTTTCTCATCTTCTGGATGCATCTTGATTTGATTTTATCCTAAAAATCCATCCATAAAGGACATACGTTTAAATCTGTAAGTATTGTCAATCATGATATCAGTAATTGGGAGAGGGAATTCGTCTTTGGGACAAGCTTCATTAAGATCTCTGAAGTCGATGCAGACCCGGACTTTCCCTGTCTTCTTCAAAATTGGGACAACATTAGCCACCCAGTCCGGATGTTGTTTTTCTCTGATGAAACTACAAGCGATGAGTTTCTTATCCTCAGCTTCTATGGCATTTATCATGTCAGGTCAAAATCGACGTTGTTACTGTTTGACTGGCCTCGCATTTGGCAGAATGTTGAGCTTGTGGGTAGCGATCTGAGGATCCAACCCCGGCATGTCTTCATAGCTCCAAGCGAATACATCAATATATTCCCTAATGAGTTGGATTAGTTCTTGTTTATCTGCTTCAGGGAGGCTTTTGCTGACAAATACCGGTTTTTGAGAAATTTTATCTCTAATATTGACTTGAACCAGCTGATCTTCAGTAGGTGGCTCACGTTGCTCAAAGCGAAGCTCCTATTGAGTATCCATCCTTTGTATCCAAGGATCAGATTCAGAAGCTTCGACAAAGTCTTCGTCATCTTCCGAGAACTCAGCAGTCACCATATTGGAAGATAGAGTCACGCGATGGACGTGCCCTACACTGGTGTTTGAATCCCATGAGATAGAGTCAGAAGAGTTAGATCGTTCTTCTTTCTCGGATTCGAAGGCTTTTGGAGTCGGAGTTGGTGAAGTATAACCAAATTCCCGTTTCATTTTACTGTAGTATTGTTGTGATTTTCCTTTCGGAGCAGGAATACGAATAGGAGTTCGCCTTCCTTTGCCGCCATTGAGACCAGCTTTAATATTATAGCCCATCTTTTGAATGATATCTTTTGATTGCTGACTATAACGACGTAGTTGAAGTCTTCCGTTATCGTGATTTTCTTCCTCGCTATCGGGCGTGATCTTTTGTTCCATTCCTTTACTAAAAAGTATAGGAAGTTCATTTTTCTTCCTGGAAGGAACTAAGAAGAAGGAGTCCTGTATTGGCTCGAGCAATACTTCATTTTGGGAAGCTTCAACTGCTCCTATGGCAAGTGGTTCAAAGTTATCTAAATAACATAGAGTATGATAAAAGACATCAGTATACTGTAAAGAAGATGCTACTTTATTGATTTGTACATCATCATTTACAACATGATTCTTAGCCTTCACAGAAGGCTTAGTAAGGTTGATAACCAGAGGAGGAGTAGAAGAAGGAGAAGGTTTGTTACGACGAAGGTCGATAACAGGAGGCTCAGAAGAGGTAAGCTCCCTTTGTTCCTTTTCTACAACAGAAGACTATTTGATATGAGAGAAAAGATGTATAGTCAATGTCTGAGAAGAAGAGGGACAAATAGCGCGTCATTTGACAGGGTTCATGAGAACATCTTTTAAAGTATGTTTCTGATCTTTCTCACTATCCATTGCCAATACAACTTTTATGAACTCCTCTTTGTACGTCCGAGAGTCCGTAAAATATGCTTCAATGCCCCTGAAAGGATTTAAATCGGCTACCTCCTTTTGGACTTCTCCATTGACATCCACATATTTGAAGCATTAATATAAAGTGGATGGTACAATATTATGCTCATGCAGAAAGGGTCTTCCCAGCAAAGCACTGTAAGAGCCGTGATTATCAATCACGTAGAAAGTAACCTTCGTACGAAGATTGCCTATTTGGACTTTCAGGCGAATCTTTCCCAAAGGTACACTTCTTTCAGAATTGAATCACAAGATTGTCGTGATGGTTGTTGAAAGATTGTGTACGTGAATCTTCAATACATCTAGTAGAGTCTTTGGCATGATGCTAAGTGCAGATCCAGGATCGATCAAGATACGATCAACCTTCATGGTATCGACGTATCCCATGAAGTAGAGGTGTCGATCATGACGATTATCTTCCAACAGCATATCATCTTGTGTAAATGTGATATTTGGCATCAGTTCCATCATACTATGACAATAAAGGCATGTTACAGGCTCTTCCTCTGTCTTCTTGAGAAGTGCTAGACAAGCATCAGCTTGTGTCAAAGCTTCACTCAACGTTTCTCGAGTCTCCCTCGAAAGACGGAGTAGCTCAAAAATTGACATTCTTGCTAAAGTATTAGCCAGCTGAGCCAGTATATCAAAGTTATACGGCTTCTCAAGTCCCAAGGTTGAAGTCTTTTTCAATACTTTGTCGAAACAGACAGACTATTTTCCTTTGTCGGCTGCCATCAGTTTGGGAAGAGTTAGCTCTATCAGGGGTGATGAAGCTGATGGATTATTGACAGCAGGAGAAGATGATGCTTGAGGAGCCTCCAAAGATGGAGCATGGTTTTTTGGACCTTCTGAATAGTCTTAGGTAAGGTTTCCTAGATCTGTACCAGTTAGGACTTCTTCTTCGGGTACAGGCTCAAAGGACACCATATTGCAACTCTTTGCCTGGGTTTTATTTCTAGAAGATTTCTTTTGGCAAGATGGAGAGTTTGTCCAGTAACCCAAACCAACCCGAGATTGGCTGTGAGAAAGACATAGAGAAAGAGGTACATGAGATCCCTTTCCATGATTCAAACCAGAGGCCTTTTGTAGATCATATCCCATCTTTGTCATGAGTTCACGAGATTATGGACTGTACAGATGGAAAGCTGGTTGGTATTTGGCTTCTGATTTTGATAATGTTGTCTTATCAGTAGAAGAAGAAGAAGGATTATCTGCTACCAAGATGAAGGTAGCAGTTAGAGGTGGAAGACAATGCTCACCAAATAAAATCATATGACATAATTTATTTTTAGTGGCCTTCTTGGACTTGGTGGAAGAAGATGGTGTTTCAAAGTTCGCCACTAAATCTGGATGGATCAATATAATCTTCCGTCTATCAATAGACAGGAAAACAAGACCATCTGTTCGTGCAGGTGGAAGATTAACAATTTCCAAAGTAGTTCTCGGAATGGGGATGACGCTGTCCTGCACAAGTTGAGCTGGAAAATCTCCAAACTGTAAAGAGATGACATTAGCCGTTACAGTTTTTTCGTCTTGCTGGAGAGTGATTGCACCGGAATTGACCATCTCTTGAATTTTACCCTTGAGCACGTAGCACGCTCGAGTTGAATGTCCTATAAACCTGTGGTTAACACAATATTTAGGATGGTCAGTCTTACCAACTTCATCTGGCCGTTTAGGTTCTGGCAGTTGGAGTTTATTGCTCTTGATGAGGCAATCAAAGATACTCATGATATCATCTTCATCGAAAGAGTATTCTTCTTTTGGACGAGGTGCTCGTTGTGGTGGTGATGTAGGGGTAGATGTTGGCTGATTTACATTGATGGCTAGAGCTTCTTTGCCTTTGAGGTTAATGGCCAAAGTTTTCTTGCTCTTACGATTGTTCTGACGACCATTATTATTTGGTGTAGCACGTTCATCTTTGTCAAGATTAGGCATTTGAATGCCTAATTGCTTGAATTTGTCAGCACTCTCTTCTGCGGCTTTGGCGTTTATTATGAAAGAAGGCCAATCCTGGAACTGTGTTGATCCTGTCCACATGCTGATTATAGGCAACAAGTTTGATTTGCAAGTGTCTATAGTTAAAGCATCTGGAGTTCCGAGAGGCATTTTGAGTGCTTCACGACGGAACTGTTCAATGAAATGTTCAATCGTTTCATTATGTCGTTGTTTGATTTTGATGAGAGCAGACATAGTCATGTCGTTGTTTCCCTCATAAAATCGTTCCAAGAACATTTGTTTGAAGCCAGTGAAAGAGGTTATACACCCATCTGGTAAACTACGATATCAGTCATATGCTGTACCAGCTAAACAGCCAATAAATACTCTAGTAAGAAGATCATCATTTGGTTGAAGTTGATCAGTCATTAGTTCAAAGTGATTGAGGGATTGACTTGGAGATGTGCTGCCATCAAACAACATAATAGTAGGGGGTTTGTATTTAGGAGAAAATTGGACCTCTTTCCATTCTATGGGATAGGGCTGTTTGATTCCAAGCTTCTGCAGGCCATCCTTTTGTTTGAAAGCTTCAAATTGAGTACGTAAATATTTTACGGCTTCATTGGTATCTCCTGTTGATTGCAGAGTAGTGGATTGATTCAATATGTTAGGAGGGGGTACTGCATGATAAGTACCACCCCCTGTACCAGATTAACTTGGAATAGCCTGTGCAGGAATGGAAGCAGTGTGAGAAGATTGTACCCCCAGATCAATATTGGTGGGAACTGATGTTGTTACAGGTTTTTGAGTCGAAATCAGATTTGCGACTAGTAGAACTGTATGTTGTGCCATAATCACAGCATGCATGCCTGCCATCATCTCAGCCATGTTCTTTAAACTAGCCTCCAAAGCAGCAATTCTCTGCTCTTGACTGGAAGAAGTAGAGGTATCTTGATCTTCTGTGATGGCATAAGCAGTCACTTCTCTAGCCCTTGAAGACGAGCTAGTGGAAAGAATGGTCCTTTTAGAACTTTCACTGTCAGCATCAAAATCACATGAAGAACTACCCCCAGAATAAGTAATAGGGATATCTTTTTGACTGAAGTAATCTTGGTTTGAATCAAGAAGATTCCTTTGACCGATTGTGTCTCGGCTTCTTGATCTAGTATATTGGTATACTCTTTCACCGGTTTCATGAATTCGATCTAAGTATTGCTGATTAGGATTGCGGGATGTATTACGTCTTGGACATTTTCTACCCCCAATGCTTCGAGATGTCATGTTGACAGGAGCAAAGAGTAATTCATCTTCGTCCACTAGGATTGGTTCAGGAGTCTGAACGTAATTCAAATGGTCAAAGATGGACCGCTTGGCTGACTGACAGCAGCATTTGATGACAACTTCATGATGGTGGTTATAATGATGTTCTTGCTGTTGGACCACCGCTGGACGGGATAGATTTACAACCTTCCATTTTTGTATTAAGAGTTCACGGAGGTCACTAACAGGTCAAGAAAAAGTTGCAGGAACGTCGTCCTTGATGATATTCGGGACATGGTTCCTGTTCCTGAGGTGTCATGTACCTTGAGTGTACAAGGACGTGCTAAGCTGGTTAGCATAAGTCACAGGATCTTTCACCTCAGCATTCTTCTTCTGGTGCAAGTTAGCAACTGGTGCAGGTTGCGCTTGATACATCTTATGATTTCCTGAGGTTGAGCCTAATTGGCACCTGTTGATATAGGTGCACAAGTCTGACAAAGGAGCTACTTGTGCATCTACTTGAGATACTAGTAGTTTGTCCCGTCGGGATCTTGAAATACATAAGGTTGGTAGATCCTGCCCTGATCTCTTTGGAGTAGGCATAATGCCCTTTTGTATGGAAGGTTTATTCTGAATAGAACCCATCTTCCTGACAGAGATTTGGTTGTCTCTGTTAAGGAGAATAGAATTTCTATTTGCAATGGCAGTACTTTCCACCCAGTCAATAACTCGAGCAGAATGAGGAAAGGCTAAAGAGCATTTTCCTTGATTTAGTGGCTTCTCACTAATTTTCTGGTTTGGTGACAAAGAGGGAGTCACTAAACAGTGCTTCTCTTTACATTGTGCTAGTACAGAAGTACATACAGGTTGCGTCAGGGCATGAACATGCATAGGTTATGCCAGAGCAGAAACATGCGCAAGTTGTGCTGGAGTAGGAACATGCTCAGGTTACACCAGGAAAGAAAAGACCAAAGGGCACTTTCCTTTGTTTTGAAGAGCGGTGTGTCGAGACAGAGTCTCCTTCGATTTCAGAGTTGGAGAAGTAGAGGGATTAGCCAAAATGTTGCTTTCCTTAGGTTGTGCCAAAGCAGTGATGGATGCAAGTTGCGCAGAAGCAAGAACAGGTACAGGTTACGCCAGGAAAGAGAAGACAAATGGACACTTTCCTTTGTTTTGGACAGCAGAGCGTCGAGACAGAGTCTTATTCGATTTTAGAATCGGAGAAGTGGAGGGATTAGCCAAAAGACTGTCTCCCTTAGGTTGCACCAAAGCAGTAACGGACACAAGTTGCACAGTGGCAGAAAATTGTTCCACCGAGGACTTAGGAGTCTAAACAAAGCACGTCTTGCTTTTAACAACGACAGCGATGCGCTTGGCACCCCCAGCATTGATCATGGTCTCGTAGGCTGTCTAGTCGACTTGAACGACCAGGGTCATCTGCGTCTTGTCGATTGACGCGTATCACATTGAGTTGTTACTTTCTCGTCAGAGGAGAAAGTCATCCCCAGCAGAGTCGTCATTTTGTTTGAAAAGAATAAAAGTTTTATTACAAACTAAGAAAAATAGTACAGAAGTACAATTAATTTTTAGGAAAGTACAACTATCGGAATCTGATCAGAAGACGATCACTTTATCCCTTGGACGATGTGATATCGAAGACACGAGCCTCTGGAGAATGCAACAACACTTTAGCAGGAGATTATGATCACTCTTGATCCTTTGAGATTGATTTAAAACTCTATTTATAGAGTTCTTGAAATAACTGTTTAGCAGTTATTCTGGATTGCGCACACTTCAGGTTGCGCGCCTCTTGTTCACTTGCACAAACGGTTGCACTAACTGCTGTAGACGTGTGGCATCATTTGATTGAGATACGCATGGTCGTGAGCAGTGTAGTGGGCATGTTCTGTGAAGTTAGTGGCTTGCGCGTCATGTCACTTTATCCTGAACACCATTTGATTAGCTTGTGCGTGTTTAATCAGGTTGCGCATGGAAACAATGTAACAACCTGTACGAGCGGTTTGCACCAATTGCTGTAGACACATGGCATCGTTTGATTGAGATGCGCGTGGTCGTGGGCAGTATAGTAGACACGCTCTGGGAAGTTGATGGCTTGCGCGCCACGTCATCCTGTTTAAAAATAAGAGTTGATCAAGTAGCGCCAATTTGTCAGGCTGCACATAGGCGCAACTCAATGACTGGCGCATTTGACTAGGTCTTCTATGCTATACTGATTAATCCTCGTGCCATACAGTGACTTGCGCGAACCAGCTGTCAGCATTAATTACATGCTGATAAAATCTTCTCGAGTGCCGCATTGCGCGGGATTTGAATGGATTTTCCTTAATCTCCGTGCTGTCAGTTGTCAGATAATGATGATGCCGTTACAGTTTCTCGAGGAAGTGTGCCACGTGGCTCTCGTGCAACCTGACTCCAGCGCAACCTGTCGTTGGCGCAGTCTGATGCTGCATAACTTGTTTGTTTGGCACAATATAATATTTTGGCGCCATCTGATGGTTAAACAGTTTAATTAGTGGTGCATCTTAATTTTTAGGCTCTACAATGTTAAGTTGCACTGAGTCATCTCAACCCCTATACTTACTTCTCCAAGCTCCACTATACAAAACAAAACAATCCCTGAACCAAACCAAACCAATCTAGCCCATATAGACTTTCTGGCCTAAGGTAGACATAATTCATGTCGAACTCTGCCTTAGGCAGAACTTGGGCTGAAATTTGCCTCCTAAATTTTAGGAACCTAATTTTTAGGAACACCATGCTACAAGCTGTCCAACGTTCAAATTTTTGAATTTTTGGGACAAAATTATGGCCAAATTCTGCCTCCCCTGACTAGTATATATATGGCTTGATTTCTCTCATTTCAAATCAGCTCTCACTCTCAATCTTCTAAAGCCTTATTCATTATAAGGATTACTCTTCCAATCTACTAGCCACAAAACTTCCTAAGCCCTAAGGTGCTCAGTGCAATTCAGTTAGAAGTTTCTGTACAAGAGTTGAAAAGAAGTCACTTGGACAATTCTAAGTTTTACCTCTGCGAAGTTGTAAGAATTTGGCCTGCTCTTTTGAGTAAAGGCACGTGTATACCCTATTTCACAAATAGTGGATTTCAATCCTAAGCGAGAGTTCTCAGGCCTGGACTAGTCCTCCACGAAGGAAACCAGATTATATCGTTGTGTTTGCTTATGCTCTTCTGATCTCTCTTAATTTTTGCATTACTACTATGATTATATATTCTTTTGGTAGTTGCTTCTGGACTTGGCATAGAATTAATTTTTAATTGGTTATTTTTTGACACAAACTCTATTCACACCCCTCTAGAGTTGCCTACATGTAACTTCAATTGGTATCAGAGCTCTATTCTCTTGATAAAGGATTAACATCCTAGAGAAGATCCATGGAAACCAAACAACCTATCTTTACCAACTATGGTGAAGGACAGTCCACTAATAGGCTACCCCTATTTGATGGAACCAACTACACCTACTGGAAGACACAAATGAGTTTCTATCTGAAATCTCTAGACTTTGACTTATGAACCAAAGTCACAGATAGTTATAAGAAGCCTGCTAGAATTGTTGTTGAGGGGAATCTCATAGAGAAACCCCACGACAAATATACTAATCAAGAAAAGAAATAGGCTAGTCTAGATGCTAGGGCTATTAATGCTCTCTTCTGTGCTATAGACATGATTGAATTCAACAGTGTATCTACGTGTTCAACTTTCCACGAAGTATGGAAGCTTCTAGAAGTAACTCACGAAGGAACCACACAAGTCAAGGAATCAAAAATCTGTCGACCAACACAGGAGTACGAAGCATTCAAGATGAAGCCCAACGAGACGATCAAACAAATGATCACTAGATTCCTTGACATCGTTAACCCTCTTTCTTCCCTCGATAAGGACTACTCCAACCGTGAGAAGATATGCAAAGTGCTAAGAGGATTAACGAAGAACTGGAACCCCAAAGCCATGGCAATCATCGAAGGCAATGATCTCACCACCATGTCTCTGGAAACTCTGGTGGGTAAACTAATGACGCATGAGCTCGACCTCAAGGACTTTGAAGAAACGGCTCCAAAGGAGAAAGAAATCGCTCTAAAAGCTCGTCGCCGAAAGGCTGCTCCAGAAGAAATAGACGATGATGAATTCGATGGTGATGATCAAGCGCTCATGGTTTGCAACTTTAAAAAATTTCTACATTTTAACCAAAGGAAGAAGGAACAACACAAATATGATGATGAAGATCCTATCTGTTTCGGCTGTAAGAAGATGGGGCATGTCAAGAAAGACTGTCCTACAGCAAAGAAAGAGAGCTAATATAAAAGATCATACAAGAAGCTATCCTCTCGACAACACAAGCATCTGGCACGAAAGCGAAGCCAGTGACCCAGAAGAAGAAGCGGACTCTCCCCAAGATACTGCAAACGTCTGCCTAATGGCAACGTCCGAAAAGGTAACAAATGATCCACTTAATGACTTTACTTTTGATGAACTTGGAGATGCCTTTAGTGACTTACTTGAAGATCACAAGAAGTTACTTAGCAAGTATAAACATGCAAAGGATAAGATCAAGACCCATGAAGTTGAGATTCATAGACTTTCATGCTTGCTTGATAATGTTAAAGACACACCACCCACGGAGAACACTGAGGAGATATCCAAGCTTAAATGAAGCTTACACGATGCCGAATCTTGTATTGAGAAACCAATATGTGATATTATAGTACTTAATAAAGAACTCTCAGACAAAAAGAAGAAGTATAATATTGCTTCTATAAGAATTGATGCCCTAACTGCCGAACATGATGATATGTACATGCCTCTAAAAGATTAGAGATCAGACTGGGAAAACAAGTTGTTCAGCCTCAAACCCAATCTTACAGTCACAATACGTACACAAGACAAAAGATTGCTCAACACAAGAATATACGTCACAAGAAAGACACATATACTCATGCTACACACAGATATGTATTTATGTACACATATTCACATGCAGCACGATAAACACCCACACATACACATGGCACACATAGACATGCTTTTATGAACACACATGCATCATGACAAAGACATAGACATCACTATCATTCTACACCTAACACTAATATACATGCTACATGTCACTACTGTGGTAAACATGGACACTCTTCACCACAGTGTAGAATTAGAAGACTAGTTGATTTAAAACTATATACATGGGTACCAAAGACTAACCTTTCAGGACCCTCAATAATTTGGGTACCAAAGGTCACATCTACTCATGGTGTAGGTGGACCTTCCTTCATCCTCTAGAAGCAAATAGATTCTCGATAGTGGGTGCTCGTGACACATGACTGGAAATACAAATCTTTTCGTAACACTATTGATGAAAAAGGAAGGATACGTATCCTTCAGTAATAATCTGAAAGGTTATATCATAGGTAACGGTACTATTGGTAATCCTCCCTCTCCTGTTATTAAAGATGTCTGTTTAGTAACAGAGTTAAAGCATAACTTGCTCAGCATTAGTCATTTTGCTGACCATGGTTATGATATTAACTTTGGAAAAACTAAATGCTCTATATGATAGATCAACTGGAGACATCATTTTTGAAGGGATAAGGAAAGATAACATATATATATATATTCTATCTCTCGAAAGATACTAACAATGCAGGAAGATGCCTTTACGCTCACAAGGATGAAAGACTACTATGGCACTGCGTCTTGGACATGCAAACATGGATACCATATCAAGACTGTCAACCAAGAAGCTAGTAAGAGGACTACCGGACCCTTGCAACTTCTTCATATGGATTTGTTCGGTCCTAGTAGAGTAGCCAGTCTTGGTGGAAAACTCTACACCTTTGTGATTGTTGATGACTTTTTTCGATTTACTTGGATTTTCTTTCTTTCGAACAAAAGTGATACAATTTTCGTTTTCGAAATTTTTGCTAAAAAGGTTCAAAACGAAAAAGGCTTCATTTGAATCAAAAAGTTTTATGATTCAAATGGTTTTAATCATGAATTTTAGTATCCTAGAACTCTCCAACAAAATAGTGTTATGGAGCGGCAGAATAAAACTCTTGGCGATATGGCTAGAGTCATGTTGAATCAATTTTCACTTCCAAAATATTTTTGGACAGAAGCTGTAAGTATAGCATGCCATCTCTTGAATTGGGTTTTGATTCGACCTATTTCGAAGAAAACTCCCTATGAACTTTGGTTTGGTAGAACACCAACTATTTCTTATTTTTGAGTGTTCGGTTGTCGCTGCTTTATCCTGAATACCAAAGACAACTTAGGCAAGTTTGATGCTAAAGCTGACGAAGGTATTTTTTTTAGTTATGCTGCCAAGAGTAAAGGATACAGAGTGTTCAACAAACGCTCCATGCTTGTTGAAGAATCTGCTAATGTTACTTTTAATGAGAACAATAGTTCATCAACGGTTCTTGATGATGATGATAATGTCCACATCAAACCAATAACTCCTACCCCTGCGAGTACAACATCTGGAACCAGTTCTCTGAATAGCTTACCAACGAAGTTCCGCTTCACACCAGAACATCCAGAAAACTTGGTAATAGGTGAGGTATCAAAAGGGGTAAGTACTCGTTCATCTGTTAGAGACTCTATAGCTAGCACTGCTTTTATTTCTCAAAAGAACCCAAAAATGTTTTAGAAGTTTTTTCTAATGAATTTTGGATATCAGTAATGCAAGAAGAACTCAACCAATTTGAAAGAAACCAGGTTTGGGAACTTGTTCCTAAACTTGGTGATCGTTCGATTATTGTACTCGATGGGTCTTTCGTAACAAAGTTAATGAGGACGATTTAGTCACACGCAACAAAGCACATATCGTAGCTCAAGGATACAACCAAGAGAAATGTATCGACTGCGATGAGACGTATGCTCCTGTTGTATGACTTGAATCAATCCGCATGCTTTGTGCCTTTGCAAATTTTTAAAATTTCAAACTCTTTCAAATGGATGTTAAAAGTGCTTTTCTAAATGGTTTTATTAAAAAAGAAGTTTTCGTAAAGCAACCACCTGGTTTTGAAAACTATAAGTTTCCCGATCATGTTTTCAAGCTTAAGAAAGCTCTTTACGGCCTCAAACAAGTCCCTCGAGCTTGGTATGAATGCCTTAACACTTTCTTACTTGAAAATGGCTTTTCAAAAGGGAAGATTGACATGACACTCTTTATAAAATCAATTGATGACACAATTCTATTAGTACAAATTTATATAGATGACATCATTTTTGGGTGTACTAATGAGGTATTATGTCAAGTATATGCAGAATGAGTTCGAGATGAGCATGATGGGGGAGCTTAACTACTTCCTTGGATTGCAAGTCAAACAAAACTCACAAGGAGTCTTCATCAGCCAATCAAAGTATACAAAGGACATGCTGAAGAAATTTGATCTTGACAACATCAAACCAATCAGTACTCCGATGGCTACTACAACTAAATTAGAACCTGATGAAAGTGGCAAACCAGTCGATCAACGTAAGTGTCAAGGTATGATTGGTAGTCTACTCTATTTAACTACTAGTCGCCCCGATATCATGTTTAGTGTTTGCCTAGGTGCTCGTTATCAAGCCAATCCTAAGGAATCACACATGACTGCAGTTAAGCGTATCTTTCGATACCTTAAAGGCACTATTACGGTGGGCTTGTGGTATCCCAAAACCATATCCTTTGACTTGATCGGTTATTCGGATGCCAATTTTGCTGGATGCAAAGTCGACTGTAAAAGTACCAGCGGCATGTGTCATCTATTAGGCAAAACTTTAGTCTCTTAGTTTAGCAAGAAGCAAAACTCTGTCGCACTATCTACAACAAAAGCTGAATACATAGCTGTAGGACGTTGTTGTGCTTAGATTTTATGGATGAAGCAAACCCTAGCAGACTATAATTTATTTTTTAGGCACATTCCTATATTCTGTGATAATACTAGTGCTATTAACCTGACAAAGAACCCAATATGTCACTCACGCACTAAGCATATAGAAATTTGACACCACTTTCTTAGAGATCATCAATTGCAAGGCACTATTAATCTAGAGTTTATTGACACTGATCATCATCTAGTAGACTTTTTCACTAAACCACTTGCCGAGGAGCATTTCAACTTTCTTTGTCGAGAATTAGGAATCTTGGATGAAAATGTCATATAATAAATTTTACCTGCGCACTCACTTGTTAAATCAGAATTCATACATGTCGCATTGTTTTGGGTACAGGCCGAAAGGGCCCTTCTGACAACAAGACGTAAAAGCCTAAGCGACATAATGCCTAGTGTCTTCGGACTACCGCTAGCTAGGATCCGACCCCTACAGCTAACCTGAGGCGATTGACATCTACTGATCAATGATTCACAAAGTTGTCACATGTTTTATTTACTTTATGGCTTATAAAATTGATTATTCTTTTAATTCTAGACTATCTTTTCTCTTTTGGTGACCATCCTCAATCTTTTGAAGCTTTGGATACACCAGAACAGGGCTCGGGCCGAACTCTGTGTGGTGAGTTCTAAAACTTCCAGCCATTCCTGGCCGTTGGATCTACCTTGATCAAAATAAGTTTACTATAGTAGCCGGCCCTACTTTATAAAACCATAAATTTTTCATCTCTCTCTTCATTGTCATAATTTTCCACCTCTCTCCAACCTTATTTCTCCAAAACCCTAACACTAGAAATCTTTATTTTGTCGCTTTCTCCTCTCCAAGCTCAATTTTTAAAGCTTTTGGGTGATTCTCTTCCATCCTCATCACTTTTTTTTGAGGTATTTCTTTTTTTATTTCTCCATCTCTATTTTATTAGCTTTTATCAATGGGACCTAGACTTTTCAATAGAGGAAAGAGGATTCGGAGTGAGGCTTCATCATCCAATCCTCCTTCTCCTCCTCCTAATGTCAATCCACCTCACCCGTTGTTCAACCTACCTCCTTCTCCCAATTTCAACACTTACAATGAGCATATTTTTGTTTCGTTAGAAGCCTCTAACGTGTGGTATTCCAATTTTCGCTCACGTAGTGTTGTGCCGGGACATCCCATCAATTTTACCATATTTTCTGAATTTGATCCTAAATTTAAGGATCTATGTCTTGATGAACTTGTGTCTACATCTTCACTTATTTATCTCAATGCTATTCAAATGTTCTATTGCAACATGACCCATGACGATCATAAAATCTATTCTCGGGTCGTCGGCATCGACATTGTGTTCGACAACTTTGCCTTGGCTGAATATTTAGAACTCCCTGACCCCAATTCTTGGGAGCGCATTGTTGATGATCGTGTATTCCAATTTGTTGGCGATATAACACTAGAAGGCTTTAAGGATATGATGTGTGCACCAAATACTCGCCCTCGTAACTTCATGCCAAGTATCTCAACAACCACTTCTATGAACTTTATCGAATCATTTTCTCTTCCATCCTGCCCAAAGCTGGATCTACTGATGAAGTCACTTACCATGATATTATAACACTATATTATCTACACTTCACCATCCCTTTTAATTTTCCACGTACGATGATGGACTGGTGATTCGTGCAAGGAAGAAGAAAAAAATCACTTGTCTATGCTATGTATCTTCCTATGATCTTTGCTGCCTTCCATATTCCTTTAGACGAGTGTCAAGCAGCTTCTGCCTATCTATTAAGGCTCGTAGGACTGATCCTGCACCTGTTCCTCCTGCTCCTGTTGAGGAAGAGTCTCATGACTCTGATGCCCCTCAGCCTGAGCCACCTGCCACCCTCGACTCCATCAGAGATATGTTGCACGACCGCTTCCAGTTGGAAGATGATCGCTATACTCTGCTGGACTATCGGACCACTCTTCAAATGAGCACCATCAACAACACTCTTCATGATATCCAGTACAACATGGCATGACATCCCACTATGCCGTTTCCTACGGGTCGGGACCCTTCTCGCGAAGGCTACCGGATTAATGACCCTTGGGCCATGCAGTATCTGGATCCTGATGCTGTATTTGTTGATCCTCATCGCTCTGCCAGCGAGCCATCCGATTCGGCCGGTCCATCCCGTTCTTATGTTCCGTGATGGCTATGGTCTCCTACTTGCTGCTGCTGATGCTTTTTATTTATGCTTTGTAGTTTGTCATTTCATGACTTTAGTACTATTTGTACTATGCTTTTATTTCACTTCATATGTAAGACTGCGAGTTTCTTTCTTTTGGATTATCAACACTTCTAGTTGTCTCTATTAAAGTTTGGTTATGATTAAAGTTGTGTGATTGCTCTCTTCACTTTGTCTATCTTTTATCTCTTTACGGGAGAGCTATGCTATATTTTTCTAAGTGATAAAGGGGAGAATTATAGATATCTGATGTGATATTGGATATGATATTATAAATTGTGTTGTGCTTGGATAAGAAATTTGTATCAGGGCAAAAACGAAAATATCTATTTGCGGGAGAATCGGCATATCTATTTGCTGGGAGCCACTTCATACGTGCAAATTATTCTATCTCCTTCAACATGTGTCCAGGTATGAATATTAAGAACATACAAATATCATTTTGTCAATTATCAAAATAGGGGAGATTGTTGACCCAAACTGGATCACAGTCAACCTAATTTAGAGAATTAACAAAATGATATCTGATATGATCTAATACGACACATCAAGTTCAAGACAGACGTCATCGACAAAGCTATTATATTGCAAACTTACTTGGACTCAATCTATAATTTTTCAATTTATTGAGTCTAGGAACATGTACGTTGAGTCGCACTAAGTCATCTCAACCCCTAGACTTACTTCTGCCTCCCCTGACTAGTATCTCTCATTTCAAATCATCTCTCACTCTCAATCTTCTAAAGCTTTATTCATTCTAAGCCTTACTCTTCCAATCTACTAGCTACAAAATTTCCTAAGCCCCAAGGTGCTCAGTGCGATTTAGCTAGAAGTTTCTGTACAAGAGTTGAAAAGAAGTCACTTGGACAATTCCAAGTTTTGCTTTTGTAAAGTTGTAAGAAGTTGGCGTGCTCTTCTGAGTAAAGGCACGTATGTACCCTATTTCATAAATAGTGGATTTTAATCCTGAGCGAGAGTTCTCAGGCCTGGACTAGTCCTCCACGGGAGAAACCAGGTTATATCGTTGTGTTTGCGTATGCTCTTCTGATCTCTTTTAATTTCTGCATGACTACTCTGATTATATATTCTTTTGGTAGTTTCTTCTGGACTTGGCATAGAGTTAATTTTTAATTGGCTATTTTTTGACACAAACTCTATTCACCCCCTCTAGAGTTGCCTAAACGTAACTTCATAGACTTCCCATGTAGTAGCCAGCTCCTCCACCTTCATTACGACGTTAGCTACTTCACGTGCGAGAGCATCCCATCCCAACTAATATTGGGATACCTCAACGATCATCTTTTCTAATTTTTTGTTCATAAAAGGTGAGAGGTACCGCTCAAGGCCTTGAAGTACCATAAGATGAGCCTCCAATTCTACTACTGAAGCCTCCAAGGCATCAACTCTTACCTCATACACAGGATGGCCCCTTAGCGATACTAGCTGAAGCATCGCCGAAGCCCGAGCGAGGATAAAAGATCGACCCTGTTCAAAAATACTAGGGATGCCTCGCTTCAAGATGGTACAAATAGTATCTACAATAAGACAATATATTCGTTTGTGTCGGCCATAGTCAGTGTATCATTAGAGAAAGCATGATGGAGGGTCCTGGTAGAGGAAGAATAGAGGTAGAAGTAGTCACGGCTGTTCCAGAACTTGAAGCTATCACATCAGTAGCCACACTGGTCCTCAGGACCGGTATAGTAGGTTCCAGTCCTGGCATAACCCCATTCGAGCGAGGCTCGCTCGTGCTTCCCGAAGGGATGATTCCTGGGTCAGGACCCTCAAGAATAAGGGATTTTTCTATGCCAAGACATGAGCTTGACCCTTCGTCTATCAAGGATGGATCAACTGTCTCAGCAGGGACTTCTCCCTCGACTATCGGGTCGACCGACGCTTCCTCAACCACGCAGTCTCGCTTTTAAAACTACCTTCTCAGCCGTATCTTTGACCACACCATCAATTCCGGATGAGGGCTCAATTGGTGTTTCTTCGACCCTCATTTTTGCCTATTCTTCTGCCTTCTTCCCAGCAATATCTTTATCAAGATTATCGGGCATTACAGGGTCTTCTCGGCCCCAATGACGAATTCCTCAATGGACTTGTCGATCGTCATAAGATTGTCCCCGAGGGCCGCAAGGGACTTGCTTATTGCTCATTCTTAAGGGGCTCCGTCTTGAGGGGTACCTACAAAATTAATAGACTAATAAAAGAACTGTTTCACTTAACAAAATTGCCAAACAAAAGGTTGGATTTTGAAAATAAAACGAGAAAGAGTACAAGAAGTACAAGTTTGATTCTGGGAAAGTATTGCTATGGAAGTCTGATTCGTAAATGATCACTTTGTTCCTTGGACCATATGATGATGATGAAGATCACTGCTTGAAGTAGAACAACTTGGAAGAACTAAGTCACCAGAAAGGTATCGACGCACTTGGGCATTGATGGCGAGGCCGAATGCTTTCCTGCTTTGCTTCACTCTGTTCTGAAAGAAAAGTTGAAGAACAATGCTCTGGAGGATCAAAATCTCGAAGTCCTAATCTCTGTATTCTCTCCTATTCTCTCACTGTCTCTGAGAAAAATGAGTCTATTTATAGACTGGGGCTTCTGTGCGTAAAAAGGCACCAAAATCTGTCTTTACGCTAACAATTGCCACCCATGATCAGAGTCATCCTTTGCATACGTTGACACGCATCCCATCATTTCAGCGAGAATAGGATGCTTGTACACACGTTCTTTGAAATATATAGCATGAAGGCCATGTAGGCAAACCATGTTCCATACTGGCCAGAAAGAATAGGGCGTTAAAATAGCTCCAACATCCTCTGGGCGTAAAGCAGTAAGATGAGCGTAAAATAGCTCTGTCATAGGTTTCCAGCGTAAAGTGGTTATTGAATAACCTTGAGCGTAAAATGGCTCAAATAGACTTTACGCACACATTGTTTTATGAGCGTAAGAACTCATGTAGAACTCCGTGCGTAAAAGAAACCATATAGTGAGCGTAAAGTAGCTCGATCCCCCGTAAACGACAACAATGGTCTTTGTATAAGACAAATCCTATTGAATTCTGTGGTAAATGCCATCATTAATATCTTCATGTCAGAGTTTGCATTGAATGAGAGATTTGACAGCTTTGTCCAGCGTAAAAGAGGCTGCTCTGTCCTTGGCGTAAGACCATCGGTGTGGACCCAGGCGTAAAATGATCAGCCTGCTTAGGCGTAAAAGAGATTATCCGCTCTTGCTTGGTGTAGAAAACCAATGATTTGTGAGTGAGATGACTCTTGCTTTGAAGCACTTTTTACACTCCTACAAGACCCCCTTCAAAGTTTTCAAATATCTCCAAAATTTGAAACACTTTGAACAGAAGCGTAAAAATTGAGATTTGACTTGCCAGCGTAAAATTTAGGATACGCAACAGCCATCCGCGTAAAAGCGGGGATGTCCAACAGTCGGCGTAATTTCAGGGATATCCAACAGTCGGTTTTGAATCTCTCTTATAAATAGGTCTTTTTCAGAGAGAAAAAACACTTTTACTCATCTTCTTGAATCTCTTTGCCTTTTCTTTCTTCGAAACTCTGACCTGATGGATCCTAAGAAATCATCCGCCGCCGGTAGCAAGGGGAAGAAACCAGCCATTGATTCTTCTTCGACTGATCATGTGAAAACCCCTACTCAGTCATTGCTGCCACAACAAAATCCTAACCCGGCCGTGGCTCCGCCTATGATGGGTAAAAAAACCTAATCTTTGGTTGGGAGAAAACAAATCTGTCGAGGAAGAAGAAGATAAACTTTCAGCTTTTTACGCCCACGTTGTACGTGTGAGCGTAAAGCTGAAATAACATTGTACGCCCACGTTGTTCGTGTTAGCGTAAAAAGATAACAAGAATACGCCCACGTTATACGTGACAGCGTAAAATATGCCCACATTTAATGTGCTAGCGTAAAACTTAACTACGCTCATGTTCGTATATGCCAGCGTAAAAAGTTGTATTACGCTCATATTACTATGTGGTAGCGTAAAGTTCATCCATCTTTTTGAGAGATTTTGTCGAACAAAGACTTCATAAGCTTTTCATCAACTTTTCGAACTAACTTGATCTCTTTTGTCATTTCACCAGTAGATTTGCAAGTTCATCCCCTCGCTGAAGTTTTCGGATCATCAGTTAGCATGGTAGGTTCGAACTATTTGGAAGATTTATCTCATGTCCAATTTCCTCAGTCGAACCCCGAGTATCCGGCAGAGAGGGCACAGTTGATAGCAGCTCAAGGGGATAGACTGTTGCTATCCATAATAAATAGGGAATTGTTGAGTTCACTAGACGGACAACACTTCGCAAAACCAGCTTTTCTATTTGGAGATGCCATTGATTGTAAATCCCAGACACACCCCAAGAAAGAGTCTTGGGTTTTTAAATTTGGAAATAGAGCTATGTATCTTCCAGGTATGGACAGAGATTATCCTTTGTCAGCATTCGTCCATGCTACTCATCCTCGACAAATGTTGTGGAATTTGACTCCCAGTAGTCATGGACGCCCGGGTAGAATTGTCTTTAAGAGAGAGCGTGCTAATGATATGGGATACTTTGCTAGTGTTCCCAATGGAGGTGTTACTTCTATCTTTGGCCTTATGCCCGGCTCTAATCCTAGCGAAGATTCGGGTTTAATACAGCCAGTTCAAACCCCGATGTTTGTCAATAAATTTATGAAGGAAGCTGTATTATATCCCCAAACCAACCCCAGACTGCCAGGATGGTTGACTCCATTCAACCAGAGTTGGATTCAGATAAGCCTTTGGATGATGAAGAACTTTGAGGAAGAGTTGAAAGATATTGGCTTGTACGAAGCAGTAGCTTCCACCAGTTATGGTATTCCTCCGAATGGAAACTTATTTCTGGCCTTGATGGAGATATATTTGAGTTCAACTGGAACTTTTGCCACCCCGAAAGGTGAAATGGGTCTTGCCCTTCATGAGATGCAGTTTATCTCGAAGCTGCCAATGGGGGAGGCCCCATATGAAGAATACGTTCCCTCCAACAGGGAGCTTGCTGGAATCAGAGGAGTTAACCCTCAGTTAATCGAGACATACGAAGAACTGATGTGCCACTACCTGATTTGTACCACGATGCATGAAAGTACATCCCATTTGGCGTATATCAACAAGTGGACGACTTATCTTTTCTTCCATAAGGATAAGATATCCAAGGAAGATAAAGAAAGGTTTCAAGAAAACAAAGCTCCAATAATCAACATAGATTCGACAATCCCTTCTAACAAGGTTCGGGATATGATGGTTACTTATAAATTCCCGAATAAATATCTGTTACGAAGACTGGGGAATTTCCTGCAGGAACTGAAGCCTTGAGCTTCCTCAGATATGGTAGTCAGAGAATCTCACGGAAAGCTTTGCTGGCAGGCTTTCTTTCTTTATGGTTGAGAAGATGGGTTGTACCGGGTATTGGTACTGTTGACAGAATTCATCGCAGTGTGCTATGGCCAGCAGTACGTCTGGTATTTAAAGTTAGGATCAACCTGCTGTCGGCCATGGTGTGTCGGATAAATGCAGGTTTAAGAACCTTCGGTGAGGAGTTAATTAACAATGCTCCTTATCGGAATGTTTTCCCTAGAGTAGAGATGCCCTACACTTATCTGATGGGCTGGTTGTTGCATCACAACTGCAGATTATTACCGCCGGCCCAGGCAATGATGCGGAGGTCTTCCTCCAAAAATTCAGCAAAGCTACATGGATTGCTACGACTGTGGCAGATACCCGAGCAGTTTTGAATTATTCATACGGTTGGAACTTCTTTTGTACTCGGCTGCACGTTCCAGCAGATTGCTTCAGTGTCCAGTTTGAAGATGAAGTTGAAGGAAGAGTTGTATTGCCACAGTTAGTCTTTAGGTGGCTTCAGTGCATCAGACCGTCTCATCTGATGTACAGAAACGAAGATAATTGTTCGTTCGAACCATACTTACCCAGTAGGTTTGCTCGCCAATTTGGATACGACCAACTTTATGTTGGTAATCCTTTGACTAATTTCCGTTACTATGGGAAATTACTTGACGGAGCTAGAGGTTGGAGGTATTTCGGTGCTGCTCGGACTGGTGCTAAATTTAGAATTTCGACTGCCACTAGCACTACAGAACTACGTATACTCCATACGTATGCCCACTTCTATGCTTCAATTCGTTCCTTTGCCCATGGTTACAATATGAAGGGTAGTCTGAGGTGGCCTAAAGAAGGGGATATTGAGGAGCAGGTCAGGGTACCAGCAGACATCCCTGACGATACTGGCATCCCAGATCTATTTTTAGTAGTTATCCCGACAGGAGTTGGAGAACCAGCTGCAGAACCTATCATTATTGGTAAAGGCCGAAAAAGAAAACAGAGTGCAGTCGCCACATCTCCAGTAAAAACTCCAGAAAAGAGGAAGAGGTCTACTACAAAAGGACCTTCCAAGCCAAGCGTTCACACTCCGGAAGAGGATATTGAAGAAGATCCTCTCGTCGGTTCTTCCTCAGTCCATCCTGGAGAAGGGTCTTCAGCCCCTCTACAGACAGTTGGATCAGGAGCTGTAACACTTTTGTCTCCTGGACGTCTTAACACCTCGCTTCATTTATCTTTGCCGTCCAAGGCGCAAGTTACGGAGGGTACTACTACTGTAACCACTGCTGATCAAGATCACATTCCATCAGACGAACCGGCTCTTGACTTTGAGGATGATGACTGGGATGGTGATTATGATACATATCTTGAAAAAAATGCACATATTCCAAGTATTATACAAAACCTATACGGAATTATATATCATGATTTTGTATACTAACTTATTTTTGTTCATTTTGCAGATGTCATAATTGCACCAAAGCCTGTAGTTCTTCCTCCTCAAGAAGAAGAAATCTATGAAAAAAATGAGAAGTCTGAAGGGGAAGCTTCTTCTTCAGGAAACTCAGATGTTGAAGAAGGGGGAGTGCAAAAGCCTGAGATGGAGCCTCAAAAAGAATATCCTCCATCACTTGAGGCACAACAAGCACAATCTGAATTGTCTTCTCTTGTTGAGGATCAGCACAAAGAGAAGACTAGAGTCGATCCCACTGCAGGTGATGATGGAACTACTGGAGGTGATCCAGATTTGAACAAAGAATTAGCTGTAGAAAGTTTCACCACAGCTGAAACATTGGGAAATCCCATGGAGCAATCAATTGAAGGAGATGTTGGAGGCATGCTTGAACTTCCAACAGAAACTGAGGAAATAATAACATCCTCTACTGTTGTCACTGATCCAGTACCAATTTCTGACAAGCCAATGTCAGAATCTGAACCAACTCCTGTAGTTGTCACCACATCTACCGACATTACCGCCGCCAGAACTCCAAAAACGGCTGGAGTGACAAATATTGAAGACGTTCTGAGATCCCTGGGAACCAGACAACAATAGTTACGTCATCGGCTTCGCCCCCATCTGTTGTTGCACCGATTGGTGATATAATCCCTGAAGCTTCTAGGGATCAATTGGCTATAACGGTGGTAGCACCAACGACTTCGACTCATCCTACTGTTTTATCGTCAACATCTGTCCCTGATTTCCGAGAAAGGGATCTGTTAGATATTGTTGCCACGCCAAGTTCCAGCACAGAAATGGATCTCCTCATTGAGATTTATACTGACACCTTTTATAAAATCCTAGCAACTTTGATAACAATGGTCCTAAATAAGGGCCTCAATTATGAGACTCTGAAGACGGCAATGGCTTCGACCATCAAGAACATTGCTTTGTTCAATGATACTGAAAGAGCTGCCGCATTGGAGAAAATTGTGGAAGACCTTGAACAGCCAATCAGAGAATATCTTAATCTGTCTAGTAAAACTGTTGAAAGTCTCATTGAGGAAGAATATGATGCCTTAACAGCTGATTATCTTGCTCGAGAGACTACATATAATGCAGCCCTCCATGAACACAGTCTGAAGGTTGCTAAAGAGAAAGCCTTTTTGATTGGCGTAAAACCTGTACTGCATGGCCACAGAGTGGCTTATGACACTTTGAACATAGATATTCAGAGCAAGAATGATAGAATCCGCGAAGTTGAGGTAGAGCTAGCTTGCTTGAAGGCTGAAAAGGAGAAGATGATCGATGCTCGAAATCTACATCTCACCCAAAGCTCAATTTTAGAAGAAAAGGCTTTTGGGGCTGAGTCGACCATCAGAACTCTTGATGAAGCAAAGGACAACTTGATAATCACCTTTGCTGAGCTTTCCCGTATTTGCACTCCTGAAGCTCGACGTGCAGAGGCTACCAATAAGGTTATGAGTTCTCGTGGCAGACGGCTAGAAGAATTAAAAAAATTGCTCCAAGATGCTTCCACTCCACCTTAAGAGAGTCTTTTTGTCATCTTTTTGTCTTATCCATTCTGTAGTATTTCCACCAGATATGAATGAAAGATTTATTTTGCGATCCTATCGTTGAATTTCAAACAACAGGTAGGAGATAGAAAGCACTTATCAGAGGTAATATGGACGTGACAAGTCTATGGTGAAATCTTGTTTTGTATGGGGTAGAAAATACTCATCAGAGGTTATATGAACCTGACGAATATTCTAAACTCAAACATTATATCTATCCAGAGGTAATATGGACATGATAGATAATGTAATCTTATTTTCTATTTAGAGTGTATAATACTGTCAGAGGTAATATGAACATGACAGTATGTTAGAACCCAAAGAAAAGTAGATCTAATATCTATGCAGAGGTCAAAATGGACATGATAGATAGGAAAAGAAGATGGATTTAGTATTTATCCAGAGGTTATGAAAACATGATAAATAATAAGTCCAACTTTATATACTGAAAAGACCAAAAATCTCTCTTCAAAGAGACAAGTAATCAGCTTGACCAAACTTTGGTAGCTGGAGATTAAGAAGACGAATGTTGTTGAAAATATATATGAAAGAAATAAATGAACCAATGGTGGCTCGAGGGAAATTTTTAAATGGTTCGGATTTACCATCAGTTTGAACCATATTGACTGAAAGTACTTGCCTAGATTCATTGAAGTTTCTCTGAATCTGATGATTGTAAAGAGCTGGAAGAGAATTCTTCTTGTATATCATCATAAAACACGTGGGACGGATCATATCCCAACCCATGGCGAGTCTTTTGGTAAAACGGATCACCACCTAATGGTAATCGTCTGCCCTTGCCCTGATTGAGACCTTGCATAGTCTTTAAATCATACCCCATGTTCTGAATAATCTTGATAGATTGCTGGCTGTATTTATCAATTCGAATTCTTCCTTTGTCCTTATCCTTCAGCTTATCTGCCTGAGCAACAGGAATATTTCTAGCCAGGCCAAACACAATTTGGCGCTTGTTTTTCTTATCAGACGGAACCACGAAATAAGATTCTTCATGACGTCTAAAAGTTACGCAAGCTTGTGATGAAGCAGCCACAGGTAGAAAATAAGAAGAAGATGTTAGGAACCTTTGAGCATACGGTCCAACATCTGTATAAGGAGGAAAAGAATTCTCCTTATAATCAATGTATAAAGTTTCTTCCGGTTCTATATTGTCTTTATATTGATGACTTTGATCATCAGAAGATAAAGTCATTCTTTCAATAAACTTGACAGCCATATACTCGAACAGGGAATCTTCATTGATATCAAAAAGTACAGAATGATCAATATTTATATCATTTATAGTCTGATTGCTACGCTTTGGATTTATCAACAGTGGACCATCATCCGTCTTCTGCGTAGATTTGCCAAGATTGACAATCAGCGGTAGTTCTGGATCATTCGTGCAAGAAGTACATCCTTTGACCTTAATCATAAAAGGTTGAACTTGGCTCTTAGCAGGAATATTTATTGATTCCTCAGATGAAGTTTGAGTTCTTCCTTTAACCTTGATCATCAAAGGTTGATCATTGACAGGTTGGGATTGGATTCGTCCCTTGACTATGATCTTCAAAGGTTGCTCCTCTGGCGGATCTTCATTAATAGAGTGATCCTCAGAGGGTGATTGATCTTCAGCCATGTCTGATATGTCTTTCACATGTTCTTGTTTATAAAGCCTTGAATCAGAGAAGTAGGCTTCAACACCCTTGAACGGATTAATATCAGCAAACTCAATTTTCACAACTCCTCGGGAGTCCACATATTTGAAACATTGGTGAAGAGTTGAAGGCAAAATATTATGTTCATGAATCCACGGTCTTCCAAGAAGAATATTGTAGGATACGTCCGAGTTGATAACATAAAAAGTTACCATAGTTCGAAGATCACCAATCTGAATCTGCAGACGAATCTTCCCTAGTGGTTTGCTCTTGCCAGAATTAAAACCAACTATCGTAGTACTAGTGTAAGTCAGCTCACTAGTACGAATCCTCAGGGGTCTTAGCATACTCTGAAGAATTATACTAATTGAAGACCCAGGATCAATGTAAATCCTGTCAATTTCAGTGGATCCGATATATCCAGTGTAGCACAGAGGCCTATCATGCTTGTTGTGTTTCAATAGCATATCCTCTTGTGTAAAGGTGATGTTAGGAATTGCTTCCATCACACTATGACATTGCGGACATAACACTGGTATATTATCAAGAGTCTTGAGTTGTGCCAAGCATGAATCTGCTTGAAGTAAAGCTTCGCTCAAAGTCTCTCTGCTTTCTCTGGAAAGGCGAAGCAATTAAAATATAGAAAGTCTAGCCGGAGTATTGGCTAACTGAGCTAGAATGTCAAATTTGTAAGGCTTCATCACCACCCCCTGACTGGAAGCAGGCTTTAATGGGATATCAAAGCGTACTGCCTTCTGTTTCCTCTTTTCAACCACAGATGGTTTAACAGGAACAGGAGAAGGTTGAACTGGTAGAGTCTCTACTACATCTTCTGCTTCTTTGGAGGATCCCTCATAGTCTTTATGGTACTCTTTTCCAGATCTTGTACCAGCAAAAGTTTCTTCTTCAGACTCAGGAGAAGGAAATACCATATTACAGGATTTAATCTTTCTTTCCTTAGTCTTCTTCTTGTGAGGGTTGTTATGAGGCATTTCAGAACCCAATCCAGCAGTGGAATTCTGATTTTGAATTTGTAAAGGAAGACGTATTCCTTTATCATAATTCAAACCTTCTGCCTTTTGAAAGTCGTAACCCATCTTTTTCGTGAGATGAACAGATTGCTGACTATACAAGTGAGTGGGCAGCAGACTTTTGACAGGTGTTTCAACAGCGGAAGAGGAAGAAGCAAGACCTTCTGTAACCTCAGGAGGATGAAGAATAGATGTCTCTGTAGTTACGGGAAGAGGAGGATGAGGAAAAATCCCCGTCGGAGCTTTTTCATAAGCAGCAAAGACTTGTTGTGCACGATATAAAGGGACACTATTCATGGCTAGCCACTGCTGATGGGTAAGCTTGAGCTTGGTAGGAGGAGCTAGACTTGGAGGACAGATGTTCAGTCCTTTCAGTCTATCTTCTAAAGGAAGGCCATCCCATAGATGATCCAAGTCATCAGAATCTGGAATAACATGAGAAATCATGTTGCAGGTTTTGACTTTCTTGCCCTTCTTTTTACCTTCATTTTCTTATTCAGGCACTAAGTCAGGATGTACCCACATAATTTCACCATTCTTTAATGTGAGTGGCAGCAATCCTGTATTTTCTTCTCTGGCAGGCGGGATATTTACGATCTTCATCGTCGCCTTTGGAATTGGGATAATTCCATCTGGGACCTGCTGTGGAGGAAAATCTCCAAACTGAAGAGAGACCATGTTGGTTGTAACTGTATGGTCATCATTGGTTAAAGCAATAGCGCCACCATTTATCAGGTCTTGGATCTTCTTTTTCAAGACATAGCAAGCACTGGTAGGATGATTAATGTATCTATGATAGATACAATATTTGGGATTGTCAGTCAGATTTACCTCATTAGGCCTTTTTGGCTCTGGAATCTGAAGTTTGCCACTTTTCACCAGACACTGAAATATCCCCGGGATATCACTTTCGTCAAAAGAGTATTCTTCCTTTGGCCTGGAAGATTCCTGATTATTTGGCATTATTTTGTTTTTGGAGAGATTGACCATAAGAGTATCTTTTTCTTTCATGTTACGATTGCCAGGATTATTATCAGGATTACTTTTCTTTTCTTTATCTTCTGAAGCGAAAATCATCCCATGTTCCCGAGCCAACCTACCATTAATCTCGGCAGAAACTGCTGCTATGATAAACGAAGCCCAATCTGTGAATTGGGAACCTGTGAAGACAGTAATGGATGGTCGCAGATTCATCTTGCATGTATCGATCAAGGTGGCATACCAGGAGGCATCTTTAGAGTAGCCTGTCGGAAACGTTCAATGAACGTCCAAGTATCTTCTTTCTCCCTTTGTTTTATTTCTATTAAGGAGGACATGTTCATGTCCATACCTCCTTCATAGAAGCGGGAGAGAAACATTGCCTTGAATTCGTCAAAAGACGAAATAGAGTTATCGGGTAAGCTACGATACCAATCATAAGCCGAACCCGTCAAGCACCCAATGAACACTCGAGTGAGAAGAGCATCATTTTTCTGCAAGTGTACAGTCATAATATCAAAGTAATTGATATATTGACTGGGAGATGCTTTTCCATCGAATAAAATCATGGATTGTGGCTTGAACTTCGGTGGAAAGGGTACATCATTCTAATGAGGAGGATAGGGTTGCTTAATCCCTAACCTCTGGAGCTGATCTTTGTGCCTCAAAACCTCAAACTGTGCTTTGAGTTCACGCACTGCTTGAATGGCTTCACTGGTTTGAGGAAGCACATTTGATTGAATAGTCGTTGGATGTACCGTAACCCCCACTGGAGGTGGTACATCTTCTGGAATGATGGAATTTGGAGATACAGAATTTTGATTAACAGCAGGTTCTTGAATGTTCGAAGGTATATCAGCCCCTTGACTATCTTGAGTTTGTGCTGCCGCTGGTACCGGAGTTATTACTGTGGGTTGAGCAGTTTGCTGATTCAAAATTATCTGATGCATACTTTGCACCATATTGAGCATGTCTTTCAATGATTGCTCTACGGCAGTGAGACATTGTTCCGTATTAGCAGATGACGTCTCTGGTTCATCTCCAACAGCGTAGGATTCAACCTCTCTTGAAGATATAGAGGGGTTAGTATAGAAGTATGAATCCACACTATCAGTATCAGACTCAAAAGATTGAGTACCCCCAGCTTCTGAATCAGAAATCTGTAATTGTCTTTGTCTTCTTGATCGAGTATTCTGATATACTCCTTCAAAGGAATCAAGAAGTCTGTTGAATTGTTGTTGACCTAGAGTTTGGGACATGTTCCGTCTCGGTCGTCGTCCTCTGTTAGTATGAGATGCCATGTTGACTGATGCATATGACAACTCATCTTCTTGGTCTTCAGCTTGATGTTGAAGTAAGAAATTCAGTCGATCAAAAACTGACCATTTTAAAGCTGAACAACAACAATTGATCACAACCTGATGATATCCACATTGATGTCTTTCTTGGGGGAGCATCGCTGGAGATTGTGAATTCTTACGCTTTTGTAATAGCAATTCACGTAAGTCAGAAGGAGTGGAGGGAATATTCTTCTTTATTACATTTGGGGTAGAAAAACATTTAGTCCCCTGTGTATAAAGAAGATTACTAGCTTCATTCGCAGAACCAAACTGTACATTTTTACGCGTTTGGAGTTGTGTACGTAAATCTTGAGATTTAGCACGAAGGACCCCATTTTCATGGCGTGTAATTTACAAGTTTGGTACCTTACGTAAAGCAGTATAAGAAGGTTGTTGGTATAGGACAGAAGTTTTACCAACATCACTTTTACGCTGTATGCGTTTAGGTATATTCACATTAGATGTGCAAATATCGTTGTGAATTTTATCTACACTGTCACAGACAGGAGACTTACCTTTACGCGTAAAACGTAAAAATTGATTATCTACCACATCACAGACGGAAGATTTTATTTTACGCGAGGAGCGTAATTTGTGTGAGTCTACCACGTCACCGACGGGAGACGGGTTCTTACACTCAGAAACATTAGAATCTGCCACATTATAAATGGGAGACTCATTCTTATGCCTTGAGCGTAAAATTTGGTTCTTACCCACTGAGCGTAAAGCTTGATTCTTACGCAGTGGGCGTAAAACCTGATTATCTTCTCCGTTACAAACGGAAGATAAATCATCACACTTTGAGTGCAACTCTGAAGTAAGGACTGCCTCGTTACGAACGGGAGCCCCCACGACATGAGTGGGAAGAATTCCCTTGTCATCAGAAGCAACAGAGAGACCAGAAATCACTTTGGATTTGGGAATCCAAACTTTTCGTGCTTTGCGAGACTTTTGAACATTGGAGAGGTGAGAACCACCCCCAGTTCGGAGCATTTCTTCATAGGCAGTCTGGTCGAAGTGTACAACCAGAGTCTTCTTAGTCGAACCGACTGAAACATCATCATATTGAGCAATCACTTCCTCGTCGGAGGAGAAAGTCGTCCCCAGCGGAGTCGCCATTTTGTTTCACTTAACAAAATTGCCAAACAAAAGGTTGGATTTTGAAAATAAAACGAGAAAGAGTACAAGAAGTATAAGTTTGATTCTGGGAAAGTATTGCTATGGAAGTCTGATTCGTAAATGATCACTTTGTTCCTTGGACCATATAATGATGATGAAGATCACTGCTTGAAGTAGAACAACTTGGAAGAACTAAGTCATCAGAAAGATATCGACGCACTTGGGCACTGATGGCGAGGCCGAATGCTTTCCTGCTTTGCTTCACTCTGTTCTGAAAGAAAAGTTGAAGAACAATGCTCTGGAGGATCAAAATCTCGAAGTCCTGATCTCTGTATTCTCTCCTGTTCTCTCCCTGTCTCTGAGAAAAATGAGTCTATTTATAGACTGGGGCTTCTGTGCGTAAAAAGGCACCAAAATCTGTCTTTACGCTAACAACTGCCACCCATGATCAGAGTCATCCTTTGCATACGTTGACACGCGTCCCATCATTTTAGCGAGAATAGGATGCATGTACACACGTTCTTCGAAATATATGGCATGAAGGCCATGTAGGCAAACCACGTTCCATACTGGCCAGAAAGAATAGGGCGTTAAAATAGCTCCAACATCCTCTGGGCGTAAAGCAGTAAGATGAGCGTAAAAAAGCTCTGTCATAGGTTTCTAGTGTAAAGTGGTTATTGAATAACCTTGAGCGTAAAATGGCTCAAATAGACTTTACGCACACATTGTTTTATGAGCGTAAGAACTCATGTAGAACCTCGTGCGTAAAAGAAACCATATAGTGAGCGTAAAGTAGCTCGATCCCCCGTAAACGACAACAATGGTCTTTGTATAAGACAAATCCCATTGAATTTTGTGGTAAATGCCATCATTAATATCTTCATGTCAGAGTTTGCATTGAATGAGAGATTTGACAGCTTTGTCCAGTGTAAAAGAGGCTGCTCTGTCCTTGGCGTAAAACCATCGGTGTAGACCCAGGCGTAAAATGATCAGCCTGCTTAGGCGTAAAAGAGATTATCCGCTCTTGCTTGGTATAGAAAACCAATGATTTGTGAGTGAGATGACTCTTGCTTTGAAGCACTTTTTACGCTCCTACAAGAACAAGGAGATAAACAATACATAGAGATTCATACTACACACACCTGCTACGATGGCTGGCCCATACACTGCCATTAACTTCAAAAAGTCTCCATGTTCGAAATCAAAAGAAGCAATCGAAGCAAGTGGAGACTCCTTCATGCGGCAGCCCTCTCGATCCCAATCACTGTAGGCACCTCTATGAGGACAGCCTTATCGGCCTCCACAACTGCAGGTACCTCAACCATGGAGGGCTCTTTAACCCGGACAAATCCTTCGGCCTCTACCTCTAGAGGTTCTTCGGACTGCGCGGTATTCTCGACCCCGACCATAGGATGTGTGTATAGAATAGTGCATTGATGGCACAAGTAAATACGCGATTGAACTCAGTTTTGTCAATTGCATAGAATAGTGCATTGATGGCTCGTAAATCTAGACTAGCATATGTCTTTTCATGCTCAGTATACTTATCATGGGGCTTGTCTACTAGATCACCATCAATCACTATTCTAGGCAGTTTCTTATAATCGTCTATAACTATCAACCAAAGATCGATATCCAGGGACTTAAGAAAGAAACTGATTCGTATTCTCTAATATGTATAGTTTGTTCTATCAAATAGTGGAGGTATATTTGTGGATTGCTCTTCACCGTTGAACATAGATTTAACGGTTGTCATATATACTCTCTAGGTGGTTATGTTTATGTATAACCTGCTCTGATACTAATTGTAAGACCGTTGAGCACCTCTAGAGAGAAGGGTGAATAGAGTGTGTGTGCAGCAGAATAAATATCCAGTTTGAAAAACTCAATAATATAGCTAACCAATACTAGTAAGAGCAGATGAATATTAGTATATAAAATTGCAGTAAAAATAGGAGTTAAGAAGAATCAGACTCAGTAACACAGCGACATATACTGGTATCCCTCGTGAAGGACTAGTCTAGTCTCGAGTACTCCTGCTCAAGGTTAATCCACTATGGCACAAGCTTTAACTGAGTGCTTGCAACTTTTATAACACCATACTTGGAGACAAGTGCACGACCAACTTCAACAACACCGTACTTGGCAACGAGTACACGACCGACTCCAGAAGGCATTTGAAAACTAGAACATTTTCTGAGATAGCCTCCGATACAACTCTTTGAACCAAACTCTAGATTGAACTGAACTGATACTGGCTTGGCTAAGAGTAATATTGCTAAATATGAAAGTGTATAGCTCGTAGAAAACACTTAAGGAATATAGAGAAGAGAAAGTGAATGAGATTGGATGATTTAAAAATATGAAAGTTCTTCTCTATTTATAGTATTTTTATGAACTGAATTCGGGCAGAGTCCGGGCATAGTTTGGATGCAGAAATCTTGCATTCGAACGTTGGATATAGATATTCAAGAAGTTTAAAAATAGGTTGAACAAACTTGGCCGAACTCGGGCCGAGTTCTAGCCAAGTCCTGTCAGGGTCAGAACAGAACTATTTTAGGCCATTTTGATATATTTTGGGCTATTTAGTTTGTGCACTTTGGATAGGAATTTTGTGGACATGAATGCTGTATTTTGTGGGCTAAAAATAGCTAAGCCAGTACCGATTTGATCAATCTTACATATTTTTTTAGACTCAAATAAAGATGAAAATACAGAAAAAATATGTAAAAGTCTTGATCTTGATTCCATCACTTTTGGTTCTTGATGACGACGCGATATTTGTGGCAGTAGGAGCAGATATTCTGACTTGATACTTGTATATGTATATGTTTTACGTATCGACCAAAGTTGACGTTGATTATCAAAATCAGGTATGATCATGACCAGTAGGCCAACAATCTCTTCTATTTTGATAATTGACAAAATTTGAGTCTATTCCAAAATATTATCTTGAAAATTTGAAAATAAATAAATATACCTGACTTGTCTGAAAGCAAAGCTTGAGACTCTTGAATTTATTTTGGTATACTCATCTCCCCCTTTGTCATGTAATAAAAAGATGACTCCCCTGCAATTGGTGAGCCAAACAACAACAACGAAACAATAGAGTGATACCAAATACTATATGAAATGATAAGTCACATCATAATTCAAGTTGTATGGAAACTAGAACATCAACAATAGTCGTAGTATATGAAAAATAAAAAATTTAATAATAGAAAGAAACTTTTATGATAGTCTAGCACTTATCATAAAGTGTCACTACAACTGAAGCAGAATTCCACAATACAATAAAAAACAAATGTACTTCTAAAGATCATCATCATCAGAAACATCCACAAAATACTAAGTCCAAAAAATTTCTTTCCAACAATCTCTTCTATTTTGATAATGAACAAAATTTATTATCTTGAAAATTTGAAAAAAAAATAATATACTTGACTTGTCTGAAAGCAAAGCTTGAAACACTTGAATTTATTTTGGTATCTCCTCCTTTGTCATGTAATAAAAAGATGACTCCTCCGCAATTTATGAGCCAAACAACAACAAAGAAACAATAGAGTGATACCAAATACTATATGAAATGACAAGTCACATCATAATTCAAGTTGTGTGAGTCTACCACGTCACCGACGGGAGACGGGTTCTTACACTCAGAAACATTAGAATCTGCCACATTACAAATGGGAGACTCATTCTTATGCCTTGAGCGTAAAATTTGGTTCTTACCCACTGAGCGTAAAACTTGATTCTTACGCAGTGGGCGTAAAACCTGATTATCTTCTCCGTTACAAACGGAAGATAAATCATCACACTTTGAGTGCAACTCTGAAGTAAGGACTGCCTCATTACGAACGGGAGCCCCCACGACATGAGTGGGAAGAATTCCCTTGTCATCAGAAGCAACAGAGAGACCAGAAATCACTTTGGATTTGGGAATCCAAACTTTTCGTGCTTTGCGAGACTTTTGAACATTGGAGTGGTGAGAACCACCCCCAGTTCGGAGCATTTCTTCATAGGCAGTCTGGTCGAAGTGTACAACCAGAGTCTTCTTAGTCGAACCGACTGAAACATCATCATATTGAGCAATCACTTCCTCGTCGGAGGAGAAAGTCGTCCCCAGCGGAGTCGCCATTTTGTTTCACTTAACAAAATTGCCAAACAAAAGGTTGGATTTTGAAAATAAAACGAGAAAGAGTACAAGAAGTATAAGTTTGATTCTGGGAAAGTATTGCTATGGAAGTCTGATTCGTAAATGATCACTTTGTTCCTTGGACCATATGATGATGATGAAGATCACTGCTTGAAGTAGAACAACTTGGAAGAACTAAGTCATCAGAAAGGTATCGACGCACTTGGGCACTGATGGCGAGGCCGAATGCTTTCCTGCTTTGCTTCACTCTGTTCTGAAAGAAAAGTTGAAGAACAATGCTCTGGAGGATCAAAATCTCGAAGTCCTGATCTCTGTATTCTCTCATGTTCTCTCCCTGTCTCTGAGAAAAATGAGTCTATTTATAGACTGGGGCTTCTGTGCGTAAAAAGGCACCAAAATCTGTCTTTACGCTAACAACTGCCACCCATGATCAGAGTCATCCTTTGCATACGTTGACACGCGTCCCATCATTTCAGCGAGAATAGGATGCATGTACACACGTTCTTCGAAATATATGGCATGAAGGCCATGTAGGCAAACCACGTTCCATACTGGCCAGAAAGAATAGGGCGTTAAAATAGCTCCAACATCCTCTGGGCGTAAAGCAGTAAGATGAGCGTAAAATAGCTCTGTCATAGGTTTCCAGCGTAAAGTGGTTATTGAATAACCTTGAGCGTAAAATGGCTCAAATAAACTTTATGCACACATTGTTTTATGAGCGTAAGAACTCATGTAGAACTCCGTGCGTAAAAGAAACCATATAGTGAGCGTAAAGTAGCTCGATCCCCCGTAAACGACAACAATGGTCTTTGTATAAGACAAATCCCATTGAATTCTGTGGTAAATGCCATCATTAATATCTTCATGTCAGAGTTTGCATTGAATGAGAGATTTGACAGCTTTGTCCAGTGTAAAAGAGGCTGCTCTGTCCTTGGCGTAAAACCATCGGTGTGGACCCAGGCGTAAAATAATCAGCCTACTTAGGCGTAAAAGAGATTATCCGCTCTTGCTTGGTATAGAAAACCAATGATTTGTGAGTGAGATGACTCTTGCTTTGAAGCACTTTTTACGCTCCTACAAGAACAAGGAGATAAACAATACATAGAGATTCATACTACACACACCTGCTACGATGGCTGGCCCATACACCGCCATTAACTTCAAAAAGTCTCCATGCTCGAAATCAAAAGAAGCAATCGAAGCAAGTGGAGACTCCTTCATGCGGCAGCCCTCTCGATCCCAATCACTGTAGGCACCTCTATGAGGACAGCCTTATCGGCCTCCACAACTGCAGGTACCTCAACCATGGAGGGCTCTTTAACCCGGACAAATCCTTCGACCTCTACCTCTAGAGGTTCTTCGGACTGCGCGGTATTCTCGACCCCGACCATAGAATGTGTGTATAGAATAGTGCATTGATGGCACAAGTAAATACGCGATTGAACTCAGTTTTGTCAATTGCATAGAATAGTGCATTGATGGCTCGTAAATCTAGACTAGCATATGTCTTTTCATGCTCAGTATACTTATCATGGGGCTTGTCTACTAGATCACCATCAATCACTATTCTAGGCAGTTTCTTATAACCGTCTATAACTATCAACCAAAGATCGATATCCAGGGACTTAAGAAAGAAACTGATTCGTATTCTCTAATATGTATAGTTTGTTCTATCAAATAGTGGAGGTATATTTGTGGATTGCTCTTCACCGTTGAACATAGATTTAACGGTTGTCATATATACTCTCTAGGTGGTTATGTTTATGTATAACCTGCTCTGATACTAATTGTAAGACCGTTGAGCACCTCTAGAGAGGAGGGTGAATAGAGTGTGTGTGCAGCAGAATAAATATCCAGTTTGAAAAACTCAATAATATAGCTAATCAAATACTAGTAAGAGCAGATGAATATTAGTATATAAAATTGCAGTAAAAATAGGAGTTAAGAAGAATCAGACTCAGTAACACAGCGACATATACTGGTATCCCCTCGTGAAGGACTAGTCTAGTCTCGAGTACTCCTGCTCAAGGTTAATCCACTATGGCACAAGCTTTAACTGAGTGCTTGCAACTTTTACAACACCGTACTTGGAGACAAGTGCACGACCAACTTCAACAACACCGTACTTGGCGACGAGTGCACGACCGACTCCAGAAGGCATTTGAAAACTAGAACATTTTCTGAGATAGCCTCCGATACAACTCTTTGAACCAAACTCTAGATTGAACTGAACTGATACTGGCTTGGCTAAGAGTAATATTGCTAAATATGAAAGTGTATAGCTCGTAGAAACACTTAAGGAATATAGAGAAGAGAAAGTGAATGAGATTGGATGATTTAAAAATATGAAAGTTCTTCTCTATTTATAGTATTTTATGAACTGAATTCGGGCAGAGTCCGGGCATAGTTTGGATGCAGAAATCTTGCATTCGAACGTTGGATATAGATATTCAAGAAGTTTAAAAATAGGTTGAACAAACTTGGCCGAACTCGGGCCGAGTTCTAGCCAAGTTCTGTCAGGGTCAGAACAGAACTATTTTAGGCCATTTTGATATATTTTGGGCTATTTAGTTTGTGCACTTTGGATAGGAATTTTGTGGACATGAATGCTGTATTTTGTGGGCTAAAAATAGCTAAGCCAGTACCGATTTGATCAATCTTACATATTTTTCTAGACTCAAATAAAGATGAAAATACAGAAGAAATATGTAAAAGTCTTGATCTTGATTCCATCACTTTTGGTTCTTGATGACGACGCGATATTTATAGCAGTAGGAGCAGATATTCTGACTTGATACTTGTATATGTATATGTTTTACGTATCGACCAAAGTTGACGTTGATTATCAAAATCAGGTATGATCATGACCAGTAGGCCAACAATCTCTTCTATTTTGATAATTGACAAAATTTGAGTCTATTCCAAAATATTATCTTGAAAATTTGAAAATAAATAAATATACCTGACTTGTCTGAAAGCAAAGCTTGAGACTCTTGAATTTATTTTGGTATACTCATCTCCCCCTTTGTCATGTAATAAAAAGATGACTCCCCTGCAATTGGTGAGCCAAATAACAACAAAGAAACAATAGAGTGATACCAAATACTATATGAAATGACAAGTCACATCATAATTCAAGTTGTATGGAAACTAGAACATCAACAATAGTCGTAGTATATGAAAAATAAAAAATTTAATAATAGAAAGAAACTTTTATGATAGTCTAGCACTTATCATAAAGTGTCACTACAACTGAAGCAGAAGTCCACAATACAATAAAAACAAATGTACTTCTAAAGATCATCATCATCAGAAACATCCACAAAATACTAAGTCCAAAAAATTTCTTTCCAACAATCTCTTCTATTTTGATAATGAACAAAATTTATTATCTTGAAAATTTGAAAAAAAAAATAATATACTTGACTTGTCTGAAAGCAAAGCTTGAAACTCTTGAATTTATTTTGGTATCTCCTCCTTTGTCATGTAATAAAAAGATGACTGCTCCGCAATTTATGAGCCAAACAACAACAAAGAAACAATAGAGTGATACCAAATACTATATGAAATGACAAGTCACATCATAATTCAAGTTGTATGAAAACTAGAACATCAACAATGGTCGTAGTATGTGAAAAATAAAAAATTTAATAATAGAAAGAAACTTTATGATAGTCTAGCACTTATCATAAAGTGTCACTACAACTGAAGCAGAAGTCCAAAATACAATAAAAAACAAATGTACTTCTAAAGATCATCATCATCAGAAACATCCACAAAATACTAAGTCCAAAAAGTATCACATCAACTATCTGCACCACCAGGAGCATCAGCAGGAAGCTGAGTCGGATCAAAATATGCAGTCATCAGGTCAAAGTAGACAAAGGTCAGATCCTCATCAAGTCTCGGTCTGGCAAAGGTAGGGTGACGGATGAAAGGCATCGGTACAGTAGGATGATGAGTCATCATCCAGTAAATATCTGCCATAACATTTCTTATGATCTGAACCTGAGAAATATGGTGAAACTCAAAGTCACTACAACGAGTCAGGTCGGCTTAACGCTGCTGTCCCTGAAGAGTGATAAAAGTATCAAACCGTTGATACAACTCGTCGATAGTGTAAAACGGGACTACAGGGGCTGGATCAGTTAGAGCGTCTGCTGGGGCTAGAGGTGGAGCTAGAGCTGGCAGAGGTAGAGCATCACCAGGATGATATTAGAATCTCCTAGACCTAAGAAGCTCTGAAGGCATTCCAAAAATAAGGACAAGATTCCAATAGAACAACAAATTTCTGAAAGATAGCCGTCAGATGCATAGGGTAAAGGAGGTTACGGCCTGCCCTCCGACAGTTGATCATGAATGCCAACATAGTTTTGGGAAAAGAAAAGAAAATCCCAAAGTAAATATGGTATATTTTAGATAATTTCATGTACGTGATCTCGTTAGTAGATCCCATCTTTGGTAAGAGAGATGAAAAAATAATACGATGCAACTCATAGAAATGCGGGTTCAATTTGCGTACGTATAGCCATCTTCAAGAAATTAGATCTGGATGACACAACCCGACTTTGAAAGATTCAAGGGTCATACCGTTAGGAAATTGAACTTTTAGTTATGTTGACAAGAGCGTCACCGTTGTTCGGCATTTGAAAGGACTCGTTCAAGTCGACAGAATTAAATTCAAACATCCTGCTAACCGATGAATGAATGCAATCGTCGGATTCTTGCAAGTTATAATAAAATACGCGAACCATATTTTCATAAATTGGATTTGAAACTTCCAAGAATTTATGAAGACCTAGATTTTCAAAAGTATTGAAATATTCTGATAAAATAATAAAATTAATTAATTTTAACGAAAATGGTCAAACCAAGTTATAGATCTCTCTAGGGAGAAATATAGTAGGATCATACTACGCATCATCATCAGGACGAGAGTGACTAAAGAGATTGGCGGGTTCATACTCAGAAGTAGAAGATGAGGTAACATCTCTACTTTTCTTTCTCTTAACACTCTACGTGATATAACAAAATTGAGAGAGAAATAGAGAGAATTATTCCTCAAGATGAACAAGAATGGAAGAGGATGCCTTCAGAACGCCTTAGATCCAATAAATTTTGGGTTGGGAGCCCTAGAATAGAGCTTTCTAGGATCTCTGGATATGATTTTTAGGTTTTTTTTTGGGGGGGGGGCTATTTGCGGTTGTGTTGGGGAAGAAGATGGAGGAGAAGGCTGCTGTTTCGGTTGTAGAATATATAAAAAATTTCCCATAGAGTTCGGTCCGTACTCAGTCCGAGCTCGGTACGAGTTCGGCCGACTTTAATGTTGGTTCATTTATGAGTAATGAGTGATAAAAATTGCCTAAAAAATTTAAAATTTATTGATTAATTAATATTCATTACATTGGTTAGCTGTAGGGGCTGAATCCCAGCTAGCGGTAGTCCGAAGACACTTGGCACCGTGTCGCTTAGGCTTTTACGCGCACCGTGTCGCTTAGGCTTTTATGCCTTATTGACAGAAGGACCCCTTCAACTTGTACCCAAAATAACTTCGATTAATAAATCGTCAAATTTTAAGGTTTAAGTATTTTTAGTAATTATAACACATTATGACTCCAAAAATTCAATAATGCCTAGCTCGCGATGCAAATAGTTAAAACAATCTTCGGCTAGTGTTTTTGTGAATATATCCGCCAGTTGATGATCTGTGTCAATAAATTCTAGACAAATATCCCCGTGTTGTTGGTAAAGTGGTAACGTATTTCTATGTGCTTAGTGCGTAAGTAACATACATGGGTCTTAGTCAGATTAATAGTGCTATTGTTATCACAGAATTTGGGAATCTTAGTGTAGTACAGATTATAGTCTTCTAAAGTTTGCTTCATCTATAAAATTTGAGCACAACAACGTCCTGTAGCGATATACTCAGCCTCAGTTGTTGATAATGCTATAGAATTTTGTTTCTTGCTAAACCAAGAGACTAAAACCTTACCTAGGAGATGACACGTACCATTGGTATTTTTACGGTCTACTTTGCATCCAGCAAAATCAATATCCGAGTAATCTATTAGGTCAAATGAAGTAGTTTTGGGATACCATAAGCTGACAGTCGAAGTTCCTTTAAGGTATCGAAAGATACGCTTAACGACGGATAGGTGTGATTCCTTATGGTTAGCTTGATATCGTGCACAGATGCAAGCACTAAACATAATATCAGGGCGACTAGCAATTAAATACAGTAAACTACCAATCATATATCGATACTTACACTGATCGACTGGTTTTCTACTTTCATTAAGGTCAAGTCGAGTTGATGTAGCCTTTGACGTGCCGATATGCTTTACATTATCGTAGTCAAACTTCTTTAGTAAGTCCTTCGTGTACTTGGCTTGATTGATGAAGGTTCCCCGCGAGTGTTGTTTGATCTGAAATCCTAGGAATTAGTTGGGCTCTCCTATCATACTCATCTCAAACTCACTCTACATACACTTAACGAAATCTTGACAGAGTTTTTTGTTAGTAGAACCAAATATTATGTCATCAACGTATATTTACACAAGTAAACTACTATCATCTGGAGTTTTGATAAACAAAGTTGTATCAATCCTTCCTTTTAAAAAAAACTATTTTCAAGTAGGAAGTACTTAGGCATTCATACCAAGCACAAGGTGCTTGTTTGAGTTAATAAAGTGCATTTCTTAACTTGAAAATATGATCAGGTTTTTTAAAACCCTCAAAACCAGGGGGTTGCTTCACAAAAACCTCTTCTTTTATAAACCCATTTAAAAATGCATTCTTAACATCCATTTGAAAAAGTTTAAAATTATGAAAATTGTGAATGCACAAAACATGCGAATAGATTCTAGTCTAGCAACATGAGCATAAGTCTCGTCATAATCAATTCCTTCTTCTTGATTATAACCTTGTGCTACTATACATGCTTTGTTGCGTAGAACATGTCCATGCTCACTCAATTTATTTTGGAACACCCATTTGGTACCAACTATCGATTGACCAATAGGTTTAGGAACAAGTTCCCAAACTTGGTTTCTCTCAAATTGATTAGGTTTCGCTTGCATGTCAATCCAAAATTCATCAAGAAAAGCATCTGCTACTGATTTAGGTTCTACTTGAGAAATGAAAGCTACATTAGTTGGTATGTCTCTAGTAGAAGAACGCGTACCTACTCCCTTGGATACATTACCTATAATAAGTGTCTCTAGATGGTTTGGCATGAATTTTATCTTCTTAGGCTGAATTTCCATATAGTTCTTATCGGTAGCAGTATTTTTAGGTGTCTTGGATTGGTTTCTTACATCTTCGTCATTACTGTCACTAGATTTCTGACTGTTGAGCTCATCAAAGGAAACATTAATAGATTCTTCAACAATTATAGATCTCTTATTGAAAATCCTATATCCCTTACTCTTAGCAGCATACCCGAGAAATATCCCTTTGTCTGCCTTCGAGTTAAACTTGCCCAAGTTATCCTTGGTGTTCAGGATAAAGCAGCGACATCCAAAAACTTTAAAATAAAAAATATTAGAAATATTTCCAAACCATAATTCATAGGGTTTTTTCTTCGATATATGTCGAATTAACATCCTATTCAAAACATGACAGGCTGTACTTACAGCTTCTGCCCAAAAATATTTCAGAAGATTATGCTGGTTAATCATGACTCTAGCCATATCGCTTAGAGTTCTATTCTTCTGCTCCATAGCACCATTTTGTTGGGGAGTTCGAGGAAAAGAAAATTCATGGTAATATCCATTATCATCACAATTTTTTTTAAAATCAATATTTTTGAATTCGCCGCCATGATCACTTCGGATTCGAATAATCATGAAGCCTTTTTTCGTTTCGAACCTTTTTATAAAATACTTAAAATTCAAAAATGGCATCATATTTATTTGATAGAGAGTAAACCCAAGTAAATTAAGAGAAATTACCAACATTAACAAAAGCGTAGAGCTTACCGCAGAGACTAGCGACTCTATTAGGACCAAACAAATCCATATAAATTAATTGCAAGGGTCTAGAAGTGCTTACAACGTCGATGGATTTAAATGATGATCTAGTTGCTTTGTTCTTTTCATAATCTGAACATACCATATCTCTCTTGAAGGAAATTTCTGGAAGTCCTTTTACCAGTTTCTTAGTTGATAGCCTTGAGATAGTATCCATGTTAGCATATCCTAGCCTCATGTGCCATAGCCAACTTTCATCTTGATTGGCTACTTGGTGTAAACACCCCTCGAAAAAAATTATTTATATTTTTATTTAAATAATATTCTTCGTGGATTTTTTTAAAATATTTTATTATGAAAAGATATAGATTTATATTAATTTTCTATAAATATTAAATGGGATAATTTAGCAAATACCCCCATTCTAAATGTTGAAATTAGCATATACCCCCACTATTTTATTTATCTAACAAATAGCCCCATTTTTGATATAAAATAATAAAAATTTAATATATACCCCCACTCTTTTACACAGGAGTAGGGGTATTTGCTAAATAAAATAAATAGTGGGGGTATATGCTAGTTTTAACATTTGGAATGGGGGTATTTGCTAAATTATCCCATATTAAATATGTGTATCGACATATATATATATATATATATATATATATATATATATATATATATATATATATATATATATATATATATATATATATATATATATATATATATATATATATATATATATTATTTTTATAAGATTCTTGATTATTTAAACTAATATGTGAATAAATATGTTATATACGAATATATATAAAAATTATTTTTCTAGATTAAATATGGTATTTGTTCCTCAATTATATATATGTATATTTATAGAAGGAGAGGAAGTTTTATTGTAAAAAAAATTATTAGAGCTTTAAATTATAAAATTTTATTTGTTAAAGTTTTAATTATAAAGTTTTATCTACAAGATTTAAATTTATTTTTTATATTTATATGGGAGCATATGTTCTAATTTAATTATGTATTTTTCTTGATTTTTATTATTAGAAAAAATATTTGTGTAGATTTTTCATTACGTATAAGTTTTGATTTAAATAAAGAAAAGAAAAAGATATAGAAAATAGATCACACACACACACACACACACACACACACACACACACACACACACACATATATATATTATATTATATTATATATATAATTTTTTTTTTTTTTTATATATATATATATATATATTATATTATATATATATATATATATATATATATATATATATATATATATATATATATATATATATATATATATTATATATATATATGGTAAAAAAGAATTAAAAAAAAATATATATATATATATATGGTAAAAAAAGAATAAAAAGAAAAGTATTTTTTGGTTAGTGTTCATGAACAGTAACCGCACATACAACCTAAACAGAGGCCGACCAACCTTTCTTTCTTCCTCTCTCTCTCTCTCTCTCTATATATATATATATATATATATATATATATATATATATATATATACATGATGGTTTGTTTAAAAAGAAGAAGAAATAAATAAATAAAACCCTAATCCTAGATGTGCGCTACCCCTGGCCGACCCTGATCCTGCACCTGGCCGTCGGAGTGCCACCGTAGACTGTCGACAACACCGGGAGCAGCGCACAGCGCCGAAGACAACGCAACAGCAACAACAAATATCGCATCGTCAATGACGCTACTTCACGTTGACGGTTCTTCCTCCACGTTTGTCCGTTTCACGAACGGATTATGCAGGTATGAAGGCAACCTAATCCTTTTCACTCCCTTCAAGTAGAATAATTTAAATCGTGATGTACACAAGGAAAATTGAGTTCCAAATCGAGAAAAATACGATTTTTGGACATTGAAAATTGTCCCGAATTGTTGTTTTGGAAGCCGATTTTTGTATCGGATATCAAGAATTTTAGAAATATAAAAGAATAGAGTTGTAGCCAATATGAACAGATTTACATCAAATATTTATTTGTAATTTTCTCTTCATTAGTTTGTAATAAAATAAGTTCCAAAAACACCAAAAAACTGTTTTCAAAACATAAAATTTCTTCCATTCAGAGTCCGTCCCGACAAACCGGACTACTTGGTCCTGAACCACTTCCATTGAAAGGTGCATATGGACTTCGCAGACGTGTGGGCTTTGATGTAAAACGAATTGGTTGCACGTGTGTCATGAATTTGACCCGTATCCGTCGAAAAATACCGTATTGACCTTTTTTTGAAAATTCTTAATTACTTTGTGTACGCTCGTCATATCGTGACGAAACTTGCGCCATTGGACTAATAGCATTTTTCTAGTCCCATGAGCCAAATTTGGTCCGAATATGAGATAGTTGACCGGATCGCCATTTTACGGGCCCCACGATCCGATTCAACGGAAGTTTTTATGATCGGCTCATCGGAATCCAAATCTGGACATACCATTAAGTTTGTATCATCAAACTAGACTTGTAGGTATATAGTTTGATAATTTTAGGGACAATACATTTTGGCACGCTTTTTGGTACAAAATGGGTCCAACTGTAAAAACTATTTTAACCAAAAATTACTGTTTTGCTCATACCTTTAAAATTGGACTTATGGGTAGACTATTCTAGATAATTTGACCATTCTGGACACAATGGTGATGTTTGTTTCATCATCCGATGACGTCTGTTAGAATTTTCTTTATGTATCACCACTTATTATAATTAATCTTATTATGTTCGTATTTCGGAAGTCCTGCGTCGAAACTGAGATCAGTCAATTCCAGTGATCCCATATCGCTAAAATTGAAAAAATGACTATATGGATTGCCAAGATAAGATTGTTAAACTTGTGGTTGATTATCTTGTCTCGATTCGTGTGACGTATTTCGTTGTACAAAATACGAGATACAAACTTGATATTTAAACATAGAATTTACAATTCATATTATTAGAAAATATATAATAGTTATAGAGATCAGTATAACCTAGATCTAGATGGTATGATTAATAAATGGCTAAGGTAACATCGGTATTACTCGACTTAGAATAACCCAATTCTCTAGGTAGGAATTGTTAAGTCATAATGTATTTTAGTGTGTAATATATATTTATTTGTGATTTGGATTGATAGATGTTTGCATGGAGTATGATACGTGGATTCATGGATAGTTGGATAGACTTTGGTACTACAGTCTCAGCACAGATTGGACAAAACTCCAGGCAAGTATACCTTGCCCACTGTAGAGTATTTTTACGCATTTTTCTGTTGTTGTTCTTTTCAGTCATGCATGGTTACTGCTTCTCATGTTCATGCCATTGCTATTTCTCGATTTACGTGTACGTACGATATATTTTCTTTGGCCTATGTATCATTGCTAATTCATATATAGGTCATGATAGTATTGCTTTGTCCCGAGTCACATTTACTTGACATGCCTTGACCTGTACTTGTACTTGACTTGATTCGACTTGATTGAACACCTGTATAGTTCATTGAGACAAAGAGGACATTTACTAGGCTTGTGGGGTATATGATAGTATTCTGTTAGCCAATAGTTCGGATGAGCTCCGATTGTGTTGATGTTTCTGTTGGCCGTTAGTTTCATGCTACGGTTGCGATATTCTGTTGGTCGTTATTCTCGGAGGAGATACGATTGTGATTATTCAGTTGGCCATTAGTTCGGATGAGCTACGGTCGGTACCTGTATCTGGTAGCCCAAATATTGAACATTGTTCTTGATGTTGCATCTTCATGTAGATTGGTTAGGAGTAGATACCATATTCTTGTCATTTCCTTTATGCATATTTATTTCTATTATATTTGGCATGTATATTATGTATCTTGATACGTCCCTTCTGAGGACTTGGTGATCTTTTCAGGTTATTGCTGAGATCTGACATAGGCATAGTAGAAGCTACGTCTTCGGCATCTTCATGTATCATTAGTTGATGCCATCTATTATGTTCTTCCTTCATATTTTCTTTCTCAATTTATAGTATAATGTGTTATGGATGATATTATTATGATTACATGGACACCTGTTCTGATCTATACAGCTTATACGTATTTGAGTCAGACTAGAGTCTGGTTAAATATGTAGCTGGCATGTATACATTTTCTAATTCTATGTTTTTGGGACTGGGGCGTGACATATTTTTGTGATAGCCCATGCAGGCCCCGTCTTTACAAAATGTGCAAAGTTGTAGTGGTACCAAGGATAGTCGTACTAATACGAGCCTGCAACCAATTGAGGATTATGAATTGTTGATACATCCATAACTAGGATTATAGGCTTCCCTAGTACTCTCCAGCATGATTGCTTTCATGTTATTTCCTTTTTGACATGATTGTTTTGTGTTTTTCCTTTCTTATGATTTGATTAAATCCTTCCTTGTTGACTTCTTGAGTGATCTTTCTTGTTCCTTTTTCACTAAAGTTGATGGAAAAAATGCCTTATGAACTGGTCCAAGGAAAAATTTGAGAAATTGTATTATCCTTGTATTACAGAATCAAAAGTTTTTGCAGCCAGAGAAATACTGGCGGGGCAGGACTTTAGATGATGGTATCATGGTTACATATGTCTCTCGAACTCTACTTGAACCATATCTTGTACATTTTGATTGATCCCTTCTCATGTCATAAAATAATTATTTGGAAACGTTTCATGGATTTAGCCAAGATAAGCTCAAGAACCTGTATTATCTGGCGTGGTAGATGTGCACTGCAGCCATCCGACATATTATGGGACAAATAAGTTATTTGCAGCTAGATGCACACTGGCATGATAGTAACTTTATGTGACATAATCATGGAGGTATATGGTTCTCGAGTTTTACCTAGACTACGTCGTATGCCTCTTATTTGGCCTCATACCGTTCTTGGAAATAATTCAACAATCTTTCTTGCTTTACTTGACCTTACCATTGTCTGATATTGGTATGGATTGCTCGACCCAGCCTTAGTTTCTTTTTACCTTTATAGCTCTTAAATGACTAAACTAGACCAATATTATAGTTATAATATAATATATGATTAAACTAGGTGATTGGTGTGATTGAGATGTTTGGGGTAGTCAAAAATGGTAAGTTCCTTAGAGATAGATTTTAGTGAGCTTATAAGTCGAGAATGAGTGTTTAGATATTGTATGCTTAGAGCCCATTAGGAGTGCTATAAACTAACTAGAGGTTCAATAACAATGAGATAAGTTGATAATAGTAAGCTATGATAATGATATGATAGTAGTAGTTCAGCTGCAAATGGAGAAAATAAGGGAACCAGACCATATAAATAGAATGTAAGTTAGAATTATTCTATGGTTCTTGGTTTTAGGTATGCTTGAATGTGGGATTGACAGTGTAAATGCAATAGAGTGACTCAAGATTATCATACTCAATAGTAAGGATTAATAAACAAGTATAGAGTAATGGGAGATTGACCATTACATATATAGTAGGGTGAGTAATATTCATAGACACATCAGTTCCTAGAGTGTATATAGTAGGCTGCCTATGTTAAGATGACTAATACTACCAAAGAAGGACATATGTAGTCAGATGAGGAGTATACTAGTAGTGAAACCGAACTGGAGGACCCTCTGGCTTAGAGTAAAAAGATGCAAATAACATCAAGACAATAGTTGTGAGGACTTATTGATCTTGAAAATAAAATGAAAGTAGGTATCCTTAAGAGATTGATAAACTATGCCCAAGGATTTAGTTATAGACTGTGAAGCAATTGCAAAAAGGATAATTGCATGATAGAATGGAGAAATAGGTTGCAAGAATTATAGGGTGACTTAAGATACATCTTGGATTAAAATGTTAAGTTAGTCGCATTCTTAAGAATCAAATACTACATTAGAAACCCAAGATAGATGGACAATACACTAACAGAAGTAGGTGTACAAATTTTGAGTGGTTGATCCTCCGAAGTCTAAGGATGATTTCATGACCAGAATTGTAATTTGCTTTCTCGATGAGATTACATATCTCATCCTTGCAATCATATTCTTGTGATTTTGCAATAACAATTCGATCTAATTATAATAGATTGGACTCTTTATTCCTTTCCTAGTCACGCTATATTCGAAACCAACCTATGATTGGAAATCCTTTCTTTTGTTAATTTTGTTACTATTGTAGATTACGTGTTCCTTCATCTTTCAATTCTAATAGCCAAGATACTATAGATTGAATATCCAATACACCATCTAACCGCGCCTTACCTTCAAATTCGACCCAATGAAATGCTCCTTGGACTACTATAAAATTTTCCTATCTTGGTCTACAAATGTTTCTTTCTGTGATCTTTTCGATCTTGTTTTCGTCATACATGATCGAACCCTCAAATACCCCGCGTCCAATCATACTCAACCAAGTCATTCCCTACTGCCTTATTAAAAGTGACCTATATAAAGAAATTTAGATTTAGTAATGAACTCAAACCAATAGCACCATGGTAGTACCTAGGCTCCCTTTGATAGCCTGCGACTATGGTCAGAAGTGCCTATCCATCTTTTAATATTCTCAGATACATACCTTTCCATGACCTTGTAAATGGTCCATGATTACACTTTTCATTGCTAACTTGATTTCTGTAAGTTGGGTAGTGTCTTGAACAAGAGCACCCTAGTTATTAGAATTCATATCAAACTAGGACCTCATTGGTAACCATGTCCCATATTCTTTCGAGAAACCTGGTACGACTTTTCGTAGTTGATTTCTTCTATAGTGAACTCTTTATCCCTAGCTTATTTAGTTTCGAGGACAAAATTTTTATAAGTTGGGTAGGATGTAAACTCCTCCCAAAAATAAATTTGTATTTTGGGTTAAATAATATTCTTCGTGGATTTTTTTAAAATATTTTATTATATAAAAAGATAGATTTTATATTGATTTTCTGTAAATATTAAATATGTGTATCTCATATATATATATATATATA
>JANAVB010021595.1:5660268-5759737 GCA_029216955.1 Iris pallida | reverse complement strand
GCTGGCCAGATGGTCAGCTGGGTTACTCTTGATAGGGATAGATTTAGTTAGTTTTATAGGAATTAGGTTAACGGGTTTTAAACCCAATAATAGTCTATTAAACCTATTAACCCATACTACTGTGTCTTCGTGTCCTAACAGTTAGAGACACGAAGACATACGAGTCCCGTGTCTAAAGTGCGTACGACTCGCACGACACGAGTTTTTCGTGTCCGAGCACATCAGTGGGCTTCTCGTGTTTAGGCGAGTCTAGTGACACCAACACGAGACACTGAACGACATGAAGGGTGAGATGACACGTACGTGTCCGAGAGGCGGTGGCTTTCGGGGGCGTTGCACGACGGAGGAGAAGTCGGGGCGGTCTGAGAAAATTTAGCCAAGTTCATCTCGTCAAGGCGAACCGAACGGTGGTGGTCGGAGGGGATGACGACGGCTGGGGCGGCGCCTAGGGTAGATCTAGGGTTCCGGCGATCGTCGGGGTAGAATGGGCTAGGACGCTGGCTGTGGAGTTCGGAAAGTGAAATGGGTTTAGGAATCGACTTGGGGGTCTATTTATAGGTAGGAAAATGGGTTTAGATTAGGGTTTTGGTCGGGTTTAGGGTTAGGGTTTAGTCGTAGGTTGGTGGGTTAGCCGGAGACGAAGGCGGTGATCGACGACGCTTTTGCAGAAACCCCCCCAGTACTGGATATTACACAACCCCCTCACCGTCTTAGGAAATGCAAATTCCTAAATTGCAAATAGCCCCCCACTGTTGCTCTGTGCAAATTTAATTTGCACAGACAAATCAAATATTACAAAATGGCTTTAAAATAATTAAAATAATTACAAAAAGCATTTAAAACATTTTAATAAATTACAAATTGATATTTTTGGCTTTAAAAATCATTTAAAAATTTATTTAAAAATTCTAGAAAATTCCTAATAATTATAATAATTTATTTAAGGCTATAAACACTATTTAAAATCATAAAAAAATATTTTTAAAAACTAGGGGCTTACATAGAGTCCCCGTCCTCTGCCAGATCGGTTACCCCCTTCCATCCACCAACTCTGAACCTATCCAATCAGTTCAACGTCCTCGACACGGAAGCGGTAGAACCCTCCCTAGAGGTCGCTTCTATTGAAGCCCCTATGGCGGCTTCCCAGACGGGCTCTGTGGTCGTCAGAGACTTCCAACCGGCAGCCGCTGATGAGGCTATCCATGACCGCCTATACACCACTGAAGGACTCCTCGTGGATCATCCTTCCTATGAAGTCGATATCATAGAAGACCTCGCTATTCTAGGGCCAGATCAAGCTCAGAGAGGTCTTCAGGTCCTAGCCGCGGGATTGCCCTCCATTCGAAAGAAGACCAGTATGGCAACCTGGACGACTCCATTCTCATCCCCCATGAGGAACCAGTCTCGGATTCGGCAGGAGAGCTAATCGAACCGACTGATGACATTCCCACCAACCACTCTGACGGAGTTACCTCCAGCACATCCACCTTGAAGGCGGGAGTGGCTTCGACCAAAATCAGAAAACCAGATCAGAAAAGAGACGGAGAATCCCCGACAACCCGAACCAGGTCTGCAGCAAAGCGGGCTAACCACCCACTCCCCCACCTCCACTAATGCTGAACATCCTCTCATAGAATGTCCGTGGTCTGGCGAACAAACCTACCAAGAGGAGAATCACCAGCCTTAATAAAACTCATAAGATTGACGTTTTGATCATTCTTGAACCCAAAATCCCCTATAAGAGACTCAAATCCATTCAGCTGCAGCTAGATTTTCCTGCGGCCATTGCTGGCAGACACAACATTTGGATCCTCTGCTCGAAGGACGTTAGAATCGGAGTTATTAAAGACTCCAATCAAGCCCTATCTTGCTGGATGGAATACCCGTTATTACCCAAGCGTGCCATTCTGTCCGCGGTTCATGGCAGCTGCGACATCATGGAGCACAAACATCTTTGGAACAACCTCCTGGACATCCACCTCCATTACATCAATGTCCCTTGGCCTTGCATTGGGGACTTTAACGCTGTCACCTGCAGAGATGAGAAGACAGACGGTCGCCCTCCCCCTCTTTCGGCCATGCAAGATTTCAACAACTTCATCTTCAACTCTCACCTCTCTCCTCTTCCATTCATCGGTAATGCCTTTACCTGGTGCAACATGCAGGAGGAGCCAATATTTCCTCCTGGACTGGGCTCTTACGAACGCCCAATGGCACGATATGGGGATGACCTCCAAGCTCTCCCATCTTAACGCCACTGAGTCCGACCATGCCCCCCTACTAGTGGGCATTACTAGCAACTCGGGCATGAACAAAAAGAGTTTTTGCTTCCTAGATTTCTGGAGCAACCACCCCCAGTTCTTAGCCATCGTCACTGAGGCTTGGAACAACTCGGATGACGTCGAACCGCTCACTCGGGTGGCCAACAAGCTCAAAGTCACGAGGAAAGCCCTTGCGGCCTGGAGCAAGCAAGCATATAGCAACATTTTCCAGGCCATCCGCGAGGTCGAGGATGACGTCAATCGTGCTGAAACCAGGTTCTTCAACGACAGATCCCTAGAAGCTAGGACTGCTCTTAACCTCACCAAGACTATCCTCAAATTCCGCTTGAAGGTGGAGACCAATTTTTGGAAGCAAAAAGCCAGGCTCAAATGGGACAGTGAGGGCGACAAAAACTCGAGCTACTTTCATGCTTGCGTCAACTGTCGCTGGCAGAAACTTATTCTGCACCAAATTATGGACAACAATGGGAACATCATCAAAGATCATAAGAGTATCCAAGCGGTGGTGGTGGAGTACTACTCCAATCTGTTCACCAAGGAGACGATTACCAGGGACCCGACCTTCATGGAGGAAATTCTACACCTCATAACTGAGGGGGACAACATCCAGCTCGAGCTCCCCCCGTCCGAGCTAGAGGTGCAAGAAGCCGTCTGGGCTCTCGACCAGCACAGTGCTCCCGGACCGGACGGGTTTTTCGGTGTATTTTGCGACAAAAACTCGAGCTACTTTCATGCTTGCGTCAACTGTCGCAGGCAGAAACTTATTCTGCACCAAATTGTGGACAACAATGGGAACATCATCAAAGATCATAAGAGTATCCAAGCGGCGGTGGCGGAGTACTACTCCAATCTGTTCACCAAGGAGACGATTACCAGGGACCCGACCTTCATGAAGGAAATTCCATACCTCATAACCGAGGGGGACAACATCCAGCTCGAGCTCCCCCCGTCCGAGCTAGAGGTACAAGAAGCCGTCTGGGCTCTCGACCAGCACAGTGCTCCCGGACCGGACGGGTTTTTCGGTATGTTTTTCGATCCTGCTGGAACATTATTAAGGCAGACATCCACGCAGCGGTCACTGCCTTCTTTCAAGGAACGAGGTACCCAAGAGCTATCTCGAGCACCAACCTGATCCTCATTTCGAAGAAAGAAAACTCGGAGACATTTCGCAATTTTTGCCCCATCAGTCTTTGCACCTTCACCAACAAGACCATATCCAAGATCGTCGTCTCTCGCATGTCTAGTCACCTTCCCAAGATCATCTCTGAGGAGCAGAGCAGGTTCGTTCGCAGCAGGAACATCCAGGATAACATCATGTTAGCTCAAGAATTAATCACCTGTATGAAGTTTTCGACGAGAGGGAGCAATATTGCTATCAAATTAGAAATGAAAAAAGCTTATGACAGACTGGATTGGCAATTCATGATCTGGGTCTTCAGAGCCTTCAGATTCTCCGAAACCTGGACCAACATAGTGTGAAGATCGATCAGCAACTCTTGGTTTCCCACAGTGATCAACAGCCAGGCTGACGGCTTCTTCAAATCGAGCCGAGGGGTTAGGTAAGGCGACCCTCTGTCATCCACCATCTTCATCATTACTGTGGACGCCCTGAGCAGGAACCTTAACAAAATGGCTTGCACTACGAACTTCTACCACTATCATACCGCCAGTAGCTGCCCGATCATCACCCATCTAGCATTTGCAGACGACATCCTCATTTTCTCATTCGGGGATGTCAGGTTGGTAGAGGCGGTCCATAACACTCTCCAGAGGTATGCTAGTTGCTCCGGCCAGAAGGTCAACCAGGATAAAAGTGTCATCTACGCCCATCACAAGATCAAGAGAGAGCAAACGGACATCCTCGCCAACACCACCCCCTTCCCCATCAAACACCCGCCGTTCCACTATCTTGGATGCCCCTTCGTGTATGGGAAATCTAACGCTGGTATTTTTGAGGACCTGATCAACCGTATCAGAAAAAAACTTGAAGGATGGCATAATTCTACGCTATCCCTGGGCGGCAAGATGATCCTTATCAAGCACGTCCTCTCATCCATTCCCATCTATACCCTGGCAGCGTGCTCCCCCCAAGAAAGTCCTTAATGTGATCGAGAGCATCTTTAGCAACTTCTTCTGGGGGTACAGTGAAGGCAAAAACAAACATCATTGGGCTAGTTGGGATACCATGGCACGACTGACCTGAGAGGGGGCCTGGGATTCACCAAACTCTCCCATATCGTTAAAGCATTCTCGATGAAACTATGGTAGAAAATCCGTACCGCTCAGAACTTATAGACCAGATTCATGAAGGCCAGATACTTTAAGCATATCCACCCGTCGAAGGCCATTTCTAACAGCAGGTCCTCTGCAGCGTGGCACCGTATGCTGATCGGGCATTCTCTTGTCGAACCGGTGATGCGCCTCCTGGCGGGCGATGGTGAATCATCGGCATTCCTCGATAGATGGGTTGGAGACACCTTACTTCCAATTCACTCAGAAGCCCACAGGCACTGCAAGATCAAGGACATATGGGACACCAACGATAATGACTGGAACTGGAACAAAGTACGAGAATGGGCCAGGCCCGAGGTAGTTGAGCTCATCCGTCGTGCCGGAGTGACGATCGGGGCCTACGCTGACGAGTTTCGGTGGCAGGAAGACGCTTCGGGCTTCTTCTCAGTCAGATCGGCCAGGAGAATGGTCCGCGGTTCGGCGACCCCTTTTCCAAGCATCGCTCCGTTCTGGCAGACATGCATCCCTAAAAAGTGGTCCTTCATCATTTGGAGAGCCCTGCGTAAGATCCTTCCCACCGACGACACCCTCAGCACTATCGGCTTCAGTCTTGCTTCCGCTTGTACATGCTGCAATGATCGTCAATTGGAGACGGTGGACCACATCTTCTGCTGGAGAGAACTTCCGATAAAGGTATGGGGCTTTCTTTCCCAGCGCTGCAGGATGACGTTTGGGGGCGGAAGCTACGAATTCCGTGTCGAGAATTGGGGCTCGGCGTCCCATGGCCACCAGATTGTAGCAGCAGCTGCAACGTAGGTGATATGGAAGAATCACAACAAGGCGAGATACGAAGGTCATCAGTACTCCGCTGACCAGCTTATTAAGGAGATCATCAGGCAGTGTAGTAAGAGGAGATCCCTCTGTAAGCACGGCCAGCCGGTACTCTGGAACTCCTTCTTATCCCCGATCTAGCCATTTTGGGTTCCTTTCCTCCCCTTCTTTTGTTAGTATACGTGTATAGGCTTCGGCATTTTGTGCCTTCTGTATACTTGTATAGTTTTGGCTTTTTCTGTCTTTTGGAATAGAATGGAGAGGGTTTTACCAATATATATATATATATATATATATATATATATATATATATATATATATGATGGTTTGTTTAAAAAAGAAGAAGAAATAAATAAATAAAAACCTAACCCTGGATGTGCGCTACCCCTGGCCGACCCTGATCCTGCTCCTGGCCGTCGGAGCGCCGCCATGGGCCGCCGACCAACCGGGAGCAGCACACAGCACCGAAGACAGCGCAACAGCCACAACAATCGCAGCGTCAATAACGCTACTTCACGTCGACTGTTCTTCCTCAATGTTCGTCCGTTTCACGAATGGATTACGTAGGTATGAAGACAACCTAACCCTTTTCATCCCTTCAAGTAGAATAATTTAACTCGTGATGTACGCAATGAAAATCGAGTTCCAAAATCGAAAAAATGTGATTTCTGGACATTGAAAACTGTCCCAAAACGCTATTTTGGAAGCCAATTTTCGGATCGGATATCGAGAATTTTAGAAATCTAAGAGAATAGAGTTGTAGCCAATATGAACAGATTTACATTGAATATTTATTTGTAGTTTTCTCTTCATTAGTTTGTAAATAAAACAAGTTCCAAAAACACCAAAAAATTATTTTTCAAAACATAAAAATTCTTCAATACGGGGTCCGTCCCAACAAACCGGATGACTTGGTCCCGAACCACTTACATTGAAAGGTGCGTATGGACTTCGCGGACGTGTGGACTTTGACGGAATTTGAATTGGTTGCATGTGCGCGACAAATTTGACCTATATCCATAAAAAAATACCGTATCGGTCTTTTTCGAAAATTCTTAATTACTTTGTGCAGATCGTCACATCGCGACGAAACTTACGCCATTGGACTAATAGCATTTTTCTAGTCCTGTGAGCCATGTTTTGTCTGAATATAAGACAGTTGACCAGCTCGTCGTTTTGTGGGCCCCACGATCCGATTCAACAGACATTTTTGTGATCGGCTCATCGGAATCCAAATCTGGGCAAACCGTTGAGTTCGTATGTTTAAACTGGACTTGTAGGTATATAGTTGTAGAAGTATGAAAAATCTCAGCTGATAACATTCCTCCACTATAGTGCAGATGATACAAAGGCACATATCGAGTATTTAAAAGACAACAGAAGATACGAAAAGAAGTTCTAATTTTATTATGCCTATAAAGATCTAGTAGAGATTAATCAAGGCTATACGTAAAGGACTAACCCTACTTCATCTACAAAGGATCGATCAAAGGTTCAACAAACCCTAGAGGAGTCTATAATAGACTAGTCATCATCAAAGTGCAGGCGCCTTTCTTCTTGGTACGCATACTAGAAGATTGATCTCCATCAAGGCGCATTCTGACTTTCTTTGTACGTGCAACCCTCCAGACGTACGTCAATTGCTCGGCCAAAGCAAGCAACTTCCTGAAGCGGCTATTGGCTCGAGCTCCCTGAAGGTGCAGTAGGGCACAAATCCCAGAACGAGCAGAGCAGAGTACAACCTGTAGCGCTTTAGGCTGACAACCAGACCAAACTCGGTCGTCAGGACCTCCAAGACGTCGCCCAGAGGCAAACTCCTTAGAGAGGATACTTGGATACTTCTCAAGAGTGGTGGCAGCTCCTTCTACAAAGAGTTCTTCTACAAGAACATGGCCCCTTCGAACGAGAGAAGCCTCAACCAACTGCCGACTTATGCAAGGCCAACGGCCGTCTGAAGCTAAGTCTGGATCAAACATGGTGGTGAAGGGTGCCAGGAAGAAGATAACGACTCTCAGAGGAACACTTCCCATTTTATTGGACCGGAAGTGGTCAAAACTATAGGCCACTTGGCCGACGGTCAAAATTCCCTCATTAATGGGATGAGCCTAGGACTCGGCACAAAGGGTCTCAATTAATAGGCCCATTCAAGTGAGTCTCGAAACTGTTCAAATGCTCCATAGAATTCCTCAATTAACGGTGGCAATCAAGGAGTCTGCATTCAAAGGTAGTCATTTACTTCTCCTGAAAAGAAGACTTAAAAGCTAAGCTGTCTCCAACTGGAGGCGCAGGCACCCCACTATGTCCCTTTGCCTCCAAGGCACAGACAGTACATCTCCCTCTCAGAAGCATAGACAGTTGCTTCGATCCAAGTACCCGGCCCGCTCAACGGCCCTTTTTTTTCAGCAGAGACTTGGGATACACCGTTTGCCTCCAGCATAAGCCCGACTGCTACTCTAAAGCCTAGTAAAATGATCTATCTGAAGGTGCAGCCTACTCGTTATCCTAAAGCACAGTCACTTTACCCGAAACACATCCTACTCATTGCCCTAAAAGCACAGAGGCCCCGTTGTCTTCGAAACATAGTCCACTTGTCGTCTTAAAGCATAGAGGCTCTATTGTCTCCAGAAGCACAGTCTACTCGTCGCCTTAGAAGTGTAGCCAGCCTTGCCTGAAGCACAGACGACATGGTCCCACCCAATCGGTTTGCTTAAATCGCCTCTCTCAAAGATGGGATTGGGATTGATCAAGTTGATAAGTGCGAATATCTTATCAGATTGATTTAAATCTCGGACGAAGATTACACATAATCCAAATCTGAGATGAAATTCTAAGATTTGTTCGGCTACATCCGAACGAGCAAATCGACACACGCCACGTGTCACCTCCTTCGGTTATTTTGATAACCCCCAGAGATCTTATTTTAGGGGAATTTCAACACCTGCTACGTGTTAGCGCCATAATAGCCCGCACCGTGCAAGGACGACAGATTCCTTCATATCTCGAAACCCTAATGCATATCGCATATGTGTCCCTCTCCCCTATAAATAGGAGAGGTTTTCCTCCAACAACATGATCGACAAGGAGAAGAAGATCCATATAATTATCAAAATCTTCAACTTCGACGTCCTCCTGATCGACAACCCTAGAGTTCCATCGAAGGCACCAGAAAGTCAGAGCAGGTCTCATATCATCATCGGATCGTCAACGGAGTGAAGGAGTCGCTGCAGTCCTCGATCTCCACCATCATACTTTTCCAGAAACTTTTTTACTTAGATTTCTCCGCATAAGAATTGATTGTACTCTTTTTTACGTTCAATATACAAAAAGTTCGTTCAACCTTTTGTCATGTCGAACAAGATGGCGACTCTGCTGGGGACTACCTTTTCCTTCAATAAGAAGGTGGTGACGTAATCCGGTGATGACTTGCTGGGATCCTCTCAGAAGATGTTGGTCGTACGTTTCGACCAACAAGCTTTTGAAGATCTCCTTTCTGAAGAGAAGTCAAGCCCTTCGAAGTGGTTCGTAAAATCGAAGAATACTTGATGGACCTGGGTGCCTAAGCCGACTGCGACGAGCAGTACGACAGAGGGGACTGCGTCTCAGACCCCTTTCGTCGATGAAGCCCCAAAGATCCCTTCGACCGCTGATGCCAGGCCATCTCTTTCAGATCCCATGCTCGAAAAATGTAGAGAAGATCATGGCTATCCTATGACAAGCGTGACAAAGGCACAACGCCGAAAGGAGAAGATGATAGCTCGCCCGTTCGGGGAGGATGCTGCACCGGTGAGAACTTCTATCTTCAACAGAATAACCGGTCGATCAGGTATGGCCATGTTGGATTCCGAAAACTACGCATCATCTAATCGTGGTAGGAGGAGATCCAAGACAGCATTCGCCCCATGCGATCAAAGTGCTACGCCGATGGCAGACCAGAGTCCCGCGTTAACAGTAACGCGCGCAGCCGATAGAAAGCTATACCAGACCATCCCAGACTCTCCGAAGGCTCGTCCGGTGGAACCCTATCATCCTTTGAGCACCCACTCGTACTAGTCAAGGCTGGTGGTACGTCATCAGTGACTCTCTGATTGGGGCATACTCGAACCTCACCCATAGGAGCTCGAAGGAAGAATGCCTTCTCCATATCTCTTCGGCTGCGTACAGTGCTCCTGTGTACACGAAGGAAGTAGAGGCATAAAGACTTCGTCTGCTCCCTGCGAGCGTAGGACGAGAGAAGAATCTGAGACATAGTTGGTGTCTAAGTCAAGATCCAACTGTACTCAGATTATCATCAACTGCTGTTGTTGTCAAGCAGATCCATCACTGCCAAAGAGGAGGTCCATCTTTCAAAGGCTGCGACCAAGAACTTGTGAGAAAGAAGAAGAGCTCCGCATTGCTTCATGTAAGGTTGCTCGGACTGTCCGTCCCAGAAGAAGCTATCCAAGAAACCCGTTTCCTCGGTTGGCAAGTCCAAAAATTGGCCTGGGGGTAGCAGGAAGCCTGTGCCCAAAGAAGGCGTGTTCTAACACATGCGCTCCAAGCACGGATCATCATCGTAAGAAGACCATTTATTGACCGCTGCACCTGCTGGAGGTAGCCAGCCTGCTTCGGTATATAACAACCCTTCGTTTCAGCACGACGAAGAGACATATGATACTGACACTTCTGCGGGCACAAGCAGTTAGAAGACCGGGGGTAGGAACAATGTCGAGTCATAGGACGATCGCAACTTGCCAGTCTTCCCACAAGATGATGAGCACCAGTACTCCAAACCAGAAAGCGAAAGATCTATCACCCCTTCTACTTACACGCACATAACATCTATGCACATGGCGGCTGATGACAATGAAGAATCAAGCGGAAGTGCTGATCAGCAGAAACACATTGAGGCTCTCGAAGGAAGTCCTAACGCTAAACATATCCATGCAAACTTTAGCCTCTGTCGTTCTGGAGATCATGGACAGATTGGTTCCCACTGCCTCCACACCTGCGGCTCCGATGGTTCGTGATGGGTCTAGTACCCTGCCCGTCATAAACCAAGTCGTACAGTCGTCGACCACTCCATCGACCATCAATCCAGCAGTATCTAATAAAATACAGCAAGCACTCGAAAAGTTATACGCTCTCCATGATGCCAAAGAAAAGCGAGCCATACTCCTAAAGATGGGCATCCGTTAGCCTTATTCAGTTGAGTGGGACAATGTGGTTTATCCTCCCAAATATAAACCACATATTATCACCCCTTATGATACTATGGAGTCGCCCAGACGATGCTTGAGGTGCTTTGCTTCAGTAATAGGACACCTATCAAAGGACGATGCCCTTCTTACCAGCATCTTTGTTAGAGCTCTACAAGGGGTGGCCTATGAATGGTTTTATAGTTTGTCCGACAACTGCATTAAATCGTTTGAAGACCTGAAGAACATGTTCCTGGAACGGTTCTATGAAGGAGGGATGGACATGACGATGTGTACTCTCATGAACATCGTTCAGAAAGAAAAGGAGCTCGTATGAGCGTACATTGAACGCTTCCGCCAGGTTTCCCTAAGGCTACCTCCAGGCATGCCTAAGCCCATGCTCATGGATTCATGTTGCAAGAATATGCTTCCTTCTATCAAACTGTGGCACAGTGCTCCCTGCATCGAGTGGACGCCCTTCATTACTGAAGCAGACGTAGTCAGAAGAAGGCACAGGATGCACAACTCCTGGGTCTGAACTTCCTTTCTATTGAAGATAAAGGGAAGCGAGTAAGAGACGGTAAAGGCAAGCAAGCTATGGCCGTCAATATTACATAGGGTCCAGCGCTCGTGAGTTCCAAGCCAGCCGAAGCGCAGAAGCCGAAGGAAACCTACTCCTTCAATGACGAAAAGACACTCGAATTATTCGAGATGCTGACCAAGAGCGACAGGCTGCAGCTTCTACCTCCCAAGCGTCCCGACGAAGTGGTAAGGTAGATAATCCTAAGTATTGATTACCACCAGTACATCCATCACTCAATACGCGACTACTATATGTTAAAAAGACAAATTCAACGTCTTATCGACGCCAAAGTCATCTCCTTCGATTATGAGAAAAAGACTGTGACGGCCAATATGGTCATGATACAGTTCGAGAGCTTCCCGATAGCCGAGACTCAAGACGGCATCGTCCCTATCCCAAAGGCAATGATAGAAGTCGTCAACCTTCCGCCCGCCAGGGACAATGCTCAGGGCCTCATCCCCTTCACAACACCGTAAGGTGAAGTGATATGGATTAATCCAGATCTCACCCCTGACATGATCGTGCTAGCCGCATGCCCGGCTAAAGGAAGGAAGGTCAGGACATGTCACATGGTCTCCTTCTCGGCAGAAGACACCAGGGTGACCACTCGTTCGGCTCTCCAGCGAAAGAAAAACTAGGCTCCTAAAGAAGAGATACCCCTACCGGCGACCCATTCTACTCCCGATACAGCACAAGCCGGATCTTCTCAACCTCCTGCCACAGATAAGCAGAAACAGAAGGAGGTCCGCTTCGATAAGCCTCTACGAAAGGATTCGGCAGTAGGTCCGATCAAGCCCTACAACTTCGATATACTGGTGTAGCTGGCCAACACGCTGGCTCGGTTATCACTCTTCAAGCTTCTCCGGCTCTCCAAAGCAACTCGGGACACCCTCAACGAGGCGCTGCAGAATGCAGAGGCTTACATCGCACAGGTAAAGCAACCCAAGGAAGACCCTGTAGTATGTCCACATTGCCATAGCGTGGTCGAGGTGATTCCTAACATCACCTTTACGTTGCACGATATGCTGCTAAAGAACAACCGACACAACTGACCCCTGTACTATACAGAATACGTGGGTGCCATCAAGGTCGATCGCATTCACATTGACCCGGGCTTATCGCTCAGCATCATCCCTCGAAGACTGCTTCAAACTCTAGGGATCCCGATGTACCGTCTCACGGCATCGAACACCACCATCAGCAGCTTCAACGCAAAAAAAATAAGCCTATGGGCAAGATCCGATTGAAGTGCCAAATAGATGATCTTCCTACTGAGGTTACCTGTTACGTCATCGATGTGGACATAAACTACAACATGTTACTTGGACGGCCATGGATCCATGAGTACATGATCGTCCCCTCTACCCTTCACCAGTGCATGAAGTACGTGGCCAGTGACGCGATCGTCAAGACGGAGTTTACTGACATCGACCCGTTTCGAGGTCTCGAAGCATACTGTACGGATGCTGATTTGTACAAACCACTCCCCTGGAATGGCGAGTCCAACGATGCCGACGATGAAGCAGAAGATGCAGCCGTCACGGAAGGACCCATAAGAGTTCGACTGAAAGGGAAGCCGCCTAAGACTCCAGCCCCCTGGTCATCAAACTCTGGGGCAAGGCTCCAGCACGGCTGCCTCCGACGGCATCAAGCCAGGAGCCCCTGCAAATAAAGTTCTTCCGAAAGGCCCTGACATCCGCAGTGATCAAGATAAAGCAAAAATCTCATCCACCACCTTCTATAGCAGCTCTTGCCTACGAGGAATTACAAGATAACGTCTGTGCCAATACCGTGGCACATGCTTTAGATGATGTAATCCCTCGGGATAAAATTTTGTATTTTACTAATAGAAAGTTGTCTTCGAATTGCTCTTATACGCATTGGAACACTAAGTACTTCTTAGACAACACTCTATGTACTCTACAAACGCAAGTGACAATCGTCAACCTTGTAAACCGAGTTGTCCCCTCCAAAGGCTTCCACTTCCTAGTCCCGCCAAGGAACCCGGAGGAGCAACCTATCGTCTTCGGTCGAATGGAACATCCGTAGCGGCCAGCCCCAGGAGAACCGGAACACGACGACGGCAAGATGCAGCTCTACCGCTATGCTACTCAAGCCAAATATCTCATACAGAAGATGGGATACGACCTGAACAGCAACAAAGGGCTGAACAACGACAAAGGTCGGCGGCTTCCCTTACAAGTTCGTACTCTGAAGGGGAAGCCTTAGAACTACCACCAACGTACTCGCCGGGCGTTGGGGTATATTACTCCCACAACCACTTCAGATGGTTCAGAACCAGAGGCTCCACTACACTCGTATTCTTCCGACTCTTCAAGGTGGGATTCTGATACCAGTATAGGTCGGGACCTCCAGAAGGTACTATCCGTCAACATGGTTTCTACAGACGATCCCGCAGAGAAAGAAGACCAGGCACTCGATTCCTTCGAAGAAGAACCCTGAGCTCAACACCTTGGCTCTCAGTGGGAATGGCATTTCGAACAACGAGAGCCTTCCAATGAGGACGAGGTCATCCAGATCGATTTAGGGGATGAAACCTCCCCTAAACCCATCTTCATCAGCAACACCAAAAAGAGCTCCCGTGCCCTTATGAGTGCTCGTAGATCCCGGCGAAAACTTGTTCAACCCTCCTACACTAAATCCTAGTAAGTAAAGCACTCAACATCCATATTACCTCTGGATCGCTTTCTTACACCCTGTTGTGCATCTACCATGTCCATATCACCTCTGAGTATTTGCATCTCCCGTGAAGACTGTGTGCCATCATGACCACATAGAAAATATTCACGTCCATATCACCTCTGAAGTGTCCTTCTATAATCGTGTCTACCATGTCCATATTACCTCTGAGTAGTCACCCCTGTTACGATAATCCCAAAGTTGTCATAACTCCCTGGAATACAACTACGTCCATATTACCTCTGAACTGTTTTTCTAGTAGAAGGATGCTTTCTATATCCATATTACCTCTGAGTAAAGCACCCTTTCCATGACAATCCTCCACAGTTGTCATTTATAGAACCCTTCACGTCCATATTACCTCTAAGTTGTTCTATACTCCCGAAGATTCTATCCTTACCATAACCAGATCACCTCTGAAGTGTCCTTCTATAACCAGGCCTACCATGTTTATATTACCTCTAGTTAGACGTGTCTTCTATAATGACCCCTCCTTATGTTGAAGAAAAAAGTGAGGGAACAAAAGAGTTTTTTATACAGAAACATGTGGCTATAAAAACCTATTACAAACTCTTCATAGTTAAATACACAGAGACAAGAATCTGAAACATCACCAAGCACGTATGCTCATGCCCTATGTTCATGCTTCTGTTCAAAGTACCCCGAGCTTGACCCAAGTTTGGGACAATTTGAAGGGGGTCTTATAGAAGCATGGAAATTTTTAGCTGATAACATTCCTCCACTATAGTGCAGATGATACAAAGGCACAGATCGAGTATTAAAAAGACAACAGAAGATACGGAAAGAAGTTTTGATTTTATTATGCCTACAAAGATCTAGTACAGATTCATCAAGGCTATACGTAAAGGACTAGTCCTACTTCTTCTACAAAGGATCGATCACAGGTTTAGCAGACCCTAGAGGAGTCTATAATAGACTTAGTCATCAAAGTGCATGCGTCTTTCTTCTTAGTACGCATACTAGAAGATTGATCTCCATCAAGGCACATTCTGACTTTCTTGTACGCGTAACCCTCCAGACGTACGTCAATTACTCGGCCAAAGCAAGCAACTTCCTGAAGCGACTATTGGCCTGAGCTTCCTGAAGGCGCAGTAGATCGCAAAGCCTAGAACGAGCAGAACAGAGTACAATATGTAGCACTTTAGGCTGACAACCGGACTAAACTCGGTCGTCAGGACCTCCAAGACCTAGATGTCGTCCAGAGGCAAACTCCTTAGGGTGGATACTTGGATACTTCTCAAGAGCGGTGACGGCTCCTTCTATAAAGAGTTCTTCTACAAGAACATGGCCCTTCGAACGAGAGAAGCCCCAAACAACATCCGACTTATGCAAGGATAGCGGCCATCTGAAGCTAAGTCTGGATCAAATATGGTGGTGAAGGGTGCCAGGAAGAAGATAGTAACTCTTCAAAGGAACACTTCCCCTTTTATAGGACCATAAGTAGTCCAAACTATAGGACACTTGGCCGACGGTCAAAATTCCCTCATTAATGGGATGAGCCTAGGACTCGGCACAATAGGTCTCAATTAATAGGCCCATTCAAGTGAGTCTCCAAACTGTTCAAATGCTCCTTAGAATTTCCTAATTAATGGTGGCAATTAAGGAGTCAGTATTCAAAGGTATTCATTTACTTCTCATAAAAAGAAGACTTAAAAGCCAAGCTGTCTCCAACCGGAGGTGCAGGCACCCCACTATGTCCCTTTGCCTCCAAGGCACAGACAGTACATCCCCCTCTCAGAAGCACAGATAGCTGCATTGATCCAAGTACCCGGCCCGTTCAACGGCCCCTTTTTCTCAGCAACGACTTGGGAGACACCGTTTATCTCCAGCACAAGCCCGACTGCTACTCTAAAGCACAGTAAAATGGTCTATCTGAAGGCGCAGCCTACTCGTCGCCCTAAAGCACAGTGACTTTACCCGAAACACAGTCTACTCATTACCCTAAAGCACGGAGGCCCCGTTGTCTTCGAAACATAGTCCACTTGTCGCCCTAAAGCACATAGACTCCGTCGTCTCCAGAAGCACAGTCTACTCGTTACCTTAGAAGTGCAACCAGCCTTGCCTGAAGCACAGATGGCATGGTTCCACCCAATCGGTTTGCTTAAACTGCCTCTCTTAAAGATAGGATTGGGATTGATTAAGTTGATAAATGCTAATATCTTATGAGATTGATTTAAATCTCGGATGAAGATTACACATAATCCAAATCTGAGATAAAATCCTAAGATTTGCTCGGCTACATCCGAACAAGAAAATTGGCACACGCCATATGTCACCTCCTTCGGTTATTTTGATAACCACCAGAGATCTCATTTGAGGGGAATCTCAACACCTACCACGTGTCAGCACTACGGAAGCCTGCACCGTGCAAGGATGACAGATTCTTTCATATTTTGAAACCCTAATACACATCGCATGTGTGCCCCTCTCACCTATAAATAGGAGAGGTTTTCTTCCAGCAACATGATCGACAAGGAGAAGAAGATCTACAGAATTATTAAAATCTTCAACTTCAGCGTCCTCATGATCGACAACCCTAGAGTTCCATCGAAGGCACCAGAAAGTCAGAGCAAGTAACAATCATCATCGGATCATCAACGGAGTAAAGAAGTCGCTGCAGTGCTCGATCTCCACCGTTACACTTTTCCAGAAACTTTTGTACTTAGATTTCTTCGCATAAGAATCGATTTTACTCTTTTTTATGTTCAATATAAAAAGTTCGTTCAACCTTTTGTCATGTCGAACAATACTTTGATGATTTTAGGGACCATAAATTTTAGTACGCTTTTCGGTGCAAAATGGATCCAACTGCAAAAACTGTTTTGACCAAAAATTTCTGTTTTTCCCCTGTGTTCAAAATTGGACTTATGAGTAGACTATTCTAGCTAATTTGATCATTCTGGACACATTGGTGATATTTGTTTCATTATTCGACGATGTCTGTTAGAATTTTCTTTATGTATCACCACTAATTATAATTAATTCTTATTATGTTCGTATTTCGGAATTCGTGCGTCGAAACTGAGATCAGTCGATTCCAGTGATCCTCTATCGCTGAAATTGAAAAAAATGACTATATGGATTACGAAGATAAGATTGTTAACCTTGTGATTGATTATCTTATCTCGATTTGTGTGTCGTATGTTTCGTTGTACAAAATATGAGATACAAACTTAATATTTAAACATAGAATTTATACATATTATTAGAAAATATATAATAGTTATAGAGATCAGTATATGCTAGATCTAGATGGTATGATTAATAAATGGCTAAGGTAACATCGGTATTACTCGACTTAGAATGACCCAAGTCTCTAGGTAGGAATTGTTAAGTCATAATTGTATTTTAGTGTGTAATATTTTTTTGTGTGGTTTGGGTTGATAGATGTTTGCATGGAGTAGATACGTGGGTTCATGGATAGTTGGATAGATTTTGGTACTGCAGTCTCATCACAGATTGGATAAAACTCCAGGCAAGTATACCTTGCCCACTGTAGAGTATTTTCATGTATTTTTCTATTATTGTTCTTTCCAGTCATGCTTGGTCACTGCTTCTCATGTTCATACCATTGCTATTTTCTTGATTTACGTGTATGTATAATATATTTTCTTCGGTCTATATATTATTGCTAATTCATGTATAGGTCCTGATAGTATTACTTTGTCCTGAGTCACATTCACTTGACATGCCATGACCTGTTACTTGTACATGACTTGATTCGACTTGATTGAACACCTGTATAGTTTGTTGAGACAGAGAGGACATTTACTAGGCATGCGGGCTATATGATAGTATTTCGTTGGCCGATAGTTCGGATGAGCTTTGGTCGTGTTGATGATTCTGTTGGCTGTTAGTTTCGTGCTACGGTTATGATATTCTGTTGGTCGTTATTCTCGAAGGAGATACGATTGTGATTATTCTGTTGGCCGTTAGTTCGGATGAGCTACAGTTGTGATGGTACCTTTATCTGTTAGCCTAAATATTGAATATTGTCCTTGATGTTGCATCTTCATATAGATTGGTTTGGAGTAGAGTACCATATTCCTATCATTTCCTTTATGTATGTTTATTTCTGTTACATTTGGCATGTATATTATGTATCTTGCTATGTCCCTTCTGAGGACCTGGTGATCTCTCCAGGTTGTTGTTGAGATCTGAATAGGCATAGTGGGAGCTACGTCTTCGGGATCTTCAGCTATCGTTAGTTGATGCCATCTATTATGTTTTTCCTTAGTATTTTCTTTCTTAGTTTATAGTATAGTTAGTGTGGTGGATGATATTATTATGATTACATGGACACCTGTTCTGATCTACACAACTTATACATATTTGAGTCAAACTAGAGTCTGGTTAAATACGTAGCTGGCATGTATACATTTCCTAGTTCTATGTATTTTGGGACTGAGGTGTCACACTAGGCACTTACCTGCACTTTTTGTACTTTCTAAAAAAACATATATATATATTGTCTTCCCTAATCCCTTCATATATGGGATTACAAATAGACATTTCATATACAGAGCATTTGTTTTTCACAAGTTGATACCATAACCGTTATCTGCTAAATAACTAATGCTCAATAGGTTATGTTTCAATTTTGTGACTAGACAAACGTCTTTTGTTTCTGGATAGGGAGATATACCAATAGTACCATTACCTATAATATTACCTCTAAGATTATTGCCAAAGAAAACATATCCTTATCTCTTCATCGATAGCATAGCGAATAATGATGCATCATCTGTCATGTTCCATGAACATCTGCTATGGAGGATCCATTTGTTTTAAGCATGAGAAGGTTAAAGGTCCACATACAAAACGAGTAGATGTCACATTTGGTACCCATTTGTTCAAAGGTCCAGCTTGATTAGTTTTAGGAATCTAAGTAAGCACATTTGTGTCAACTAATTTTCTAGCTCTACAATAATGTGATATGTGCTTATTTTTACCACAATATGTGCATGTTATTTTTGAATTAGTGTTCTTTGTTATTGTGTTGACATGCTTCTTTTTTGTCTTTCTTGAAAACCTGTATATGAAAGCATAATTGTGTGAACTGTGTTGCTTATGTGCTTTCTTTGGCTTAGTCATTTGTGGTTCATGCATAGTATTAGGACTAACCATAGGCTATGTAATAGGGGTGACCTGTTTGCCTAATTTGACCTCCAACTTTTTTAGAGATAATACAAGACTTCGAATTTGGCAATTATATCCGTTAGTCTCTATGTAGTGACCAAGTGTCTCTTCTTTTCTATGTCATACAGTTCTTGTATTTTGATATAGTCTCTTTCTTTCTTTTCTATAGTAAGGATAGCTCATGATAGTCCAATCTAATCTTGGTTGTCTCCTCCGTGTTACCGGTAGTAGATGTTTCTTTAATATCCTTAAGAAGATTATACAGTCTTGATACTTCGGTTGTGTACACCTTAATCTCCTTGCGAGACTGCATGTACTTGTCCAATACATTTCTGTGCTCTTTAAGTAGTTCGTTGAAGGCATATTCTAACTGGTCAAATATAAAATCATCGTAAAGAGGGTTATCTGATACCTTTTATATGCCATCAGGCAGACATTTGCACTGTTGTTGGGTCTATCCTCCTCTTCTGATTCACTAGTCTCACTTTCGTGCCAGATGTTGGTGTTTGCGTACTTTCAACTAGTTGTTGCTTTACTGCTTGATCTTGATCGGTCATATGGACTATTTTTTTTATTAGTGGACAATCTTTCTTCATGTTCCCTGACTTCTTGCATCCAAAGCAGATAATATTTTATTTGTTGATTTCATGGATATCCTTCTTCTTTCGGCTTGATCGCTTAAACTATAAGGATTTCTTGAAGTTCTTGACCAGTAGGGCTAGTTTATCACCATCAAAATCTTTATCATAAGTATCATTACATGAGCCTTTAGAGCTTTGGCTTTGAAGGTGATGAATTTTTCTTTGGGGGTTGCCTCTTCAAAGTCTTACAAATCTAGCTCATGGGTTATGAGCTTTCCCATAAGTGTCTCCAAATCGTGGTGATGTTGTTTCCTTCTATAATCGCGGTAGCCTTCAGGTTCTAATTCTTGGTTAAAGCCCACAGTACCTTCTTGATCTTCTTATGGTTGTTGTAATCCTTTCCAAGTGATCATAAAGGATTAATAATATCTAGAAAACGAATAAACATCTGTGTAATTAATTCACCGGGTTTTATTTTGAATGCCTTGTACTCTTGTGTCAATCTGCTGATCTTGGATTTCTTTACTTGGGAAGTTCTTTCATGAGTTACCTTAAGAAGTCTCCAAACCTCACTAGATGTGGCACAAATAGATACGCGATTGAACTCAAGTTTGTTAATTGTATAGAATAGTGCATTGATGGCTCGTGCATCTAGACTAGCATGTGCTTTTTCATGCTCATTATACTTATCATGGCGCTTTTCTACTATAACACCATCAATCACTGTTCTAGGCAGTTTTTTGTAACCGTCTATAAATATTGACCAAAGATAGAAGTCCAGTGACTTAAGAAAGAAACTCATTCGTGTTTTTCAATATGTATAGTTTGTTCCATCAAATAGTGGAGGTCCATTTATAGATTGCCCTTCACCATTGAACATAGATTTAATGGCTGCCATATATACTCTTTAGGTGGTTATGTTCATGTATAACTGCTCTGATACCAATTGTAGGATCGTTGAGCACCTCTAGACGGGGGTGAATAGAGTGTGTGCGTGTAGCGGAATAAATATCACTGTTTAGAAAACTCAATAATATGGCTAATCAAATACTAGTAAGAGCAGATGAAAATTAGTATATGAAATTATCGTAAAATAAGAGTTAAGAAGAATTAAACTCAGTGACACAGTGATATATACTGTATCCCTTGTGGACGACTAGTCCAGTCTCGAGTACAACTGCTCGATGTTAATCCACTATGGCACAAGTTTTAACTGAGTTCTTGCAGCTCTTACAACATCATGCTTGGTGACAAGTGCACGACCAACTTCAATAATACCGTGCTTGGTGATGAGTGCACGACCGACTCCAGAAGGCGTTTAAAAATTAGAATGTTTTCTGAGATAGAATCCGGTACAACTTTTTAAACCAAATTGAATTGATACTGGCTTGACTAAGCGTAGTATAGGCTAAATATGAAAGTGTATATCTTGTAGAAGATACTTAAGGAATATAGAGAAGAGAAAGTGAATGAGATTGGATGATTTAAAAATGTGAAAATTCTTCTCTATTTATAGTGTTTTTATGAACCAAATTCGGGCAGAGTTCATGCAGAATTCAGATACAGAAATTTCGCATTTGAACGTTAGATACAGATATTCTGGAAGTTCAAAAATAGATTTAACAACGTTGACCGAACTCGGGCCGAGTTCTGTCAGGGTTAGAACAGAACTATTTTAGGCCATTTGATGGATTTTGGGCTATTTAGTTTCTAGACTTTGGGTAGGAATTTTGTGGATAGGAAGGCTGTATTTTATGGACTGAAAATAGCTAAGCCAGTACCGATCTTATTAGTCTTACATATTTTCCTAGACTCAAATAAAGATAAAAATATAGAAGAAATATATAAAATTCTTGATCTTGATTTCATCACTTTTGCTTCTTGATGACGATACGATGTTTGTAGCAGTAGGATCAGATATTCTGACTTGATACCTATAGTTGTGTATATTTTACGTATCGACCAAAGTTGACGTTGATTACCAAAATCAGGTATGATCATGACCAGTGGGCCAACAATGTGTAAAACTGGGAAGGAACCCTAGTGATATCTTCTTCAGGTAAGTCGCTAAGGATTTTAAATCTATGGAGTCAGTCAGATCTTTCTTTGACTGTTTCATCTTCTTGACAAAATGTGCAAAAAAAAGAAGAATAAAAAAAATATCCTAAAAGGAAATTACCGATGGACAAAGATTATGCTAGGTACCTTTGAAGGGGACACTGAGGACTGCCCCTTTTTCTGTCCTGCATGCGATGAAGCAAGCCTTTCCAATATTGTCAGCTTGTGAGCAACCTACTTCATTCTTTTTGGTGACGGAGAGCTCACCTTATCTGGAGCTCGACATTTTAGAGGTTGAGCAACCTATTTGGTAGAACAGTCTTCCTCGCTAGTGGAGGTACCGGATCCCTCCAACGCCATACCACTCGGAGGTAGCTAGGCACGGACTTGCTTGATGACCTCTGTAGAGGCCTCCATCTTGGTCCCCGCGATGAAGTTATGTTCTCGGTTGTAGCGCGGGGATAAATAGTTTGCTGAACAATAAAACTTGACGACGACATAAAGGATGTGCGTTTCAGGTCTACACACCAGTACTGTAAAACTCGACCTCGTGCACCCTGTATTGTAATAATGCCACGTACAGGCTCCGTCTAACAAACTCCCTTCATAACCCAAGCAAGTACTTGGGTTGTCCATCATCAGTTGGCTATAACCAAACTGACAAGCAAATCGACTCGGAATATAGGGTTCCAAGAATACTTGATTCTTGTTCCTATATACCATGTGTGATGGCTGGATCGACTATAACCAATTAAAGGCTTCGGGTGTCCAGGTGGTCACCTGAATACCCTTATCCTCTTATATGTCGCATGCGAAGAACCCCACGTAGGTGGGAGGGATCTTAAAGAAGTCACAGCCATTTTGATGCCCCAACTCCCATCGACAAACCGAGACACCTACGTAAAGCAACTTCTTTTGACGATAGCGCGCATGAAAGCATCCCCGTCCATGTGACCCTCCTCTGGGCAAGGGTTCATCAGACCTTGATAGTGCGGCACCAATAGCACATCAAGTAATGATAGTGTAGCTCTACCCATGGAAATTATCCGTCCTTTCCATCATGCTTGATTATTCTTACCGAAAATTGAAGTTACGTGTAGGCAACTCTAGTGGGAGTGAATAGAGTTTCTGTCAAAAATAAACACCAATTAAAAATTCAACTCTATGCTAGTCCAGAATCAACTACCAACAGAATATATAATCAGAGTAGTAATGCAAAAATTTAAGAGAGATCAGAAGAGCATACACAAACACATCGATTTAACCAGGTTTCCCTCGTGGAGGACTAGTCCAGGCCTGAGAACACTCGCTCAGGATTGAAATTAACTATTTGTGAAATAGGGTACACACACGTGCCTTTACTCAGAAGAGCATGCCAACTTCTTACAACTTTGCAGAGACAAAACTTGGAATTGTCCAAGTGACTTCTTTACAACTTGCACAGAACTTCTAGCTGAATCGCACTTAAGCACCTTGGAGCTTAGGAAGTTTTGTGGCTAGTAGATTGGAAGAGGAAGGCTTAGAATGTATTTGGCTTAGAAGATTGAGAGTGAGAGATGATTTGAAATGAGATAAATCAAGCCCTATATATACTAGTCTAAGGAGGCAGAATTCAGCCAGAATTCAGTCTCAAATATTCAAAAATTTGAACGTTGGACAGCCTAGATCAAGGTGTTCCTAAAAATTAGCATCCTAAATTTAGGGTGGAGAGTTCGGCCAGAATTCTGCCTAGAGCAGAGTTCGGCCCGAATTCTTATTCCTTTGGGCCAGAATATTTATGTAGGCTAGAATGGTTTGGTTTGGTTCAGGAATTGTCTCATTTTATATGGTGGAGCTTGGAGAAATAAGTCTAGGGTTGAGATGACTCAGTGCGAATCAACTTACATATTCCTAGACTCAATAAAATAAAAAATTACAGACTCAATACAAGTACATTTTCCATGTAACAACTTGTCGATGACGTCTATCTTGAATTTGATATGTTGTAGATGATGTTCTTGTCTTGAGCTCGATGTGTCATCTTAGATCATATCAGATATCATTTTGTTAATTCTCTAAATTAGGCTGACTGTGATCCAGTTTGAGTCAACAATCTTCTCCATTTTAATAATTGACAAACCGATATTTGTATGTCGCAACATTCATACTAGACACATGTTGAAGGGAGTAAACTAGTTTGTACATATGAAGTAGCTCCCCCGCAAATAGATATATGGGTCCCCCGCAAATAAATATTTTAATTTTTGTCCTGATACAAAATTCTTATCCAAGCATAACACAATTCATAATATCCAACAACATATATAAGATCACATTAATTAAATATCTATTCTTCTCCCCCTTTGTCACTTAGCAAAATGAATCATAGATCCCCTGTAAAGAGAAAAAGAAATAGACAAAGTGAATTTAGCAATCACACAACTATAACCATAACCAACCATTGATAGAGACAACTAGTAGTTTGATAATCCAAAATAAAGAAACTAGAAGTCATACATATGAAATGACAAACTGAAGTCATAAACTAAAACATAGTGGAAATAGTGCTAAAAACATGAAATGAAAAAGCATAACTAAAAATGGTGTCTAATTTCTATGTGCTTTGTGCGTGAGTGACATACTGGGTTCTTAGTCAGGTTAATTGCACTAGTGTTATCACAGAATATAGGTATGTGCTTAAAAAGTAAATTATAGTCTTCAAGTATTTGTTTCATCCACAAAATCTGAGCACAACAACGTCCTGCAGCTATGTATTCAGCTTCTGTTGTAGAGAGTGCTACAGAATTTTGTTTCTTGCTAAATTAAGAGACTAAAGCCTTGCCTAATAAATGACACATGTTACTGGTACTTTTACGGTTGACTTTGCATCCAGCAAAATCGGCATCGGAATATCCGATCAAGTCAAAGGATATGGTTTTGGGATACGACAAGCCCACCGTAACAGTCCTTTTAAGGTATCGAAAGATACGTTTAACTGCGGTCATGTGTGATTCCTTAGGGTTGGCTTGATAGCAAGTACACATGCAAATACTAAACATGATATTGGAGCGACTAGTAGTTAAATAAAGTAGACTACAAATCATACCTCGATACTTATGTTGATCAACTGGTTTGCCGCTTTCTAGTTTTGTTGTAGTAGCCATCGGAGTACTGATTGGTTTGATATTGTCAAGATCAAACTTCTTCAACATATCCTTTGTATACTTTAATTGACTGATGAAGACTCCTTATGAGTATTGTTTGACTTGCAGTCCAAGGAAGTAGTTTAGCTCCCCCATCATTCTCATCTCGAACTCATTCTGCATACACTTGGCAAATTCTTGGCACATAACCTCATTAGTAGACCTAAATATGATGTCATCCACATTAATTTGCATTAAGAGAATGGTGTCATCAATAGAATGGTGTCATCAATAGATTTTATAAACAGTGTCGTGTCAATTTTCCCTTTCGAAAAACCTTTGTCAAGTAAGAAAGTGCTAAGGCGTTCATACCAAGCTCGAGAGGCTTGTTTGAGGCCATAGAGAGCTTTCTTAAGTTTGAAAACATGATCGGGCAATTTATGATTTTCAAAACCAGGTGGTTGCTTTACAAACACTTCTTTAATAAAACCATTAAGAAAAGCACTTTTGACATCCATTTGAAAAAGTTTGAAATTTTAGAAATTTGTAAATGTACAAAGCATGCAGATTGATTCAAGTCATGCAACAGGAGCATACATCTCATCATAGTCGATACCTTTCTCTTGGTTGTATCCTTGAGCTACGAGACGGGCTTTGTTACGTGTGACTGAACCGTCCTCATTGACTTTGTTACGAAAAACCTATTTAGTACCAACGATCGAATGATTAGCAGGTTTATAAACGAGTTCTCAAACTTGATTTCTTTCGAATTGGTTGAGTTCTTCTTGCATTGCAGATATCCAAAATTTATCAGAGAAGGCTTCTAAAACGTTTTTGGGTTCTATTCGAAAAATAAATGCAGTGCTAGCTATAGAGTCTCTAACTGATGATCGAGTACTTACTCCTTTTGATACTTTACCTATTACCAAGTTATCCGGATGTGATGGTGTGAAATGAAACTTCTTTGGTAAGCTTTCCAGAGAACTGGTTCCAGGTGTTGTATCCACGGGTGTAGAAGTTGATGGTTTGAGGTGTATGTCATCTTCATCATCAGGAATAGCAGCTGTACTATTATTCTCATCAAATATTACATTAGCAGATTCTTCAACAATCATAGGGCATTTGTTGAACACTCTGTATCCTTTACTCTTTCCAGCATAACCAAGAAAAATACCTTCGTCAGCTTTGGCATCAAACTTGTCTAACTTGTCTTTGGTATTCAGGATAAAACAGCAACAATTGAACACTTAAAAATAGAAAATAGTTGGTGTTCTACCAAACCAGAGTTCATAGGGAGTTTTCTTCGAATGGGTCGACTAAAAACCCTATTCAAGGCATAGCATGCTGTACCTATAACTTCAGCCCAAAAATATTTTGGAAGAGAAAATTGATTCAACATGACTTTAGCCATATTGCCAAGAGTCCTATTCTTCCGCTCCATAACACCATTTTGTTGGGGAGTTCTAGTGCACAAAAATTCATGAGTAAAACCATTTGAATCACAAAACTTTTTGAAATTGGAGTTTTCGAATTTGCCACTGTAGAAGTAAGAATAATCTCAGCTGACAATATTCATCCACCACAACGCAAATAATACAAATGTGCAGACAGAGTGTTAAAAAGACAAAACAGAAGATATGGAAGAAAGTTCTTTTATTATCATGTCTACAAAAGTCTAGTATAGATTCATCAAGGCTACATATAAAGGACCAACCCTATTCTTCTAAAAAGAGTCGATTACAGATTCGACAAAACCTAGAGGAGTCTATAAAGGGTTTAGCCTTCGTCGAAGCGCAGCCACCTTCTTCTCGGTACGCATACTGGAAGATTGATCTCCATTGAAGCGTATTATGACTTTCTTGTGGGCGCAACCCCCCAAAAGTGCATCAGCTACTCGACTGAAGCGAGCAACTTCCTGAAGCAGCAATTGGCCCGGGTTTCCAGAAGGCACAGAAGGTCTCAAAAGTCCTGAATGGGCAGGACAGAGCACAACCTATGGATCTTCGGGTTGGCCATCTACCCACAAGCTAGGCCGCCAGGACCTCGAAGACCTCCAAGGCTTCGTCCAGGTTCGAACTCCTCATGAGAAGCGTTCCAGCATGTTTCGAGGCTCATCAACAGTTCTTCTACGAAGACATAGCTCCTTTGAACGAAGGAATCCTAAACCAAAATTCGACTTAGGCAAGGCCAACCGCCGCTCGAAGCTAAGTCTGGATCCAACATAGTATTGAAGGACAAGAAGAGAAAGAAGACATAGCTCTTCAGAAAAAAAATCTTCCTTTATATAGGGCGGGAGTGGTCCAAAACGTAGGCCATATGGCCAACGGTCAAAGTTTCCACATTAATGGGATGAACCTAGGATTCGGCACGATGAACCTCATTAAATAAAGTTCAGTCAACTAAGTCCTAGAGTATCCTAGGACCCCTTGAAATTCCCCAAGCAATGGTGGCAATTAAGAGGGAGTCGTTCATTAAGGAGCGGTAATTTATTGCTCTTCATAAAAATACTTCAAAGCCAATGCCTTCAATCCAGAGGCGCAGCTACATTCCTGCGCCAACCTCAGGTGCAGATTGGTGATGTTTTCATACCACCTCAACTCCAATGGAACAATACTCTGCTCTGACCCAGAAGCTCAACTACCTTTCATCAGAGACTCGAGAGATACCATTGCATCCAACATAAGTCCGTCTGCCTCTCCAAAAGTACAGTAACCTCGTCAACTTAAAGCACAAGCCTACTCATCGCCCTAAAGCACAGTGACTTCGTCGCTCGAAACACAACCTTTTTGTTGCTCACACGCATAGAGGCTCCGTCGTCTTCGAAGCATAGTCCACTCGTCGCCTAAAAGCACAGAGGCTCCATTGTCTCCAGAAGAACAGTCTACTCGTCGCCCTAGAAGTGCAGCAGTACTTAGACCTCACCAGAGGCACATGAAGTATGGTTCCACCTAGTCGGTTTGCTTAAACTGACTCTCTCGAAGATAGGATTAGGATCAATCATGATTGATATCTTATCAAATTGATTTAAATCTTAGACAAGGATCAATCATAATCTAAATCTAGGATGAAATCCCAAGATTTATTCAGCTGCATCCGAATAAGCAAATCGGCACACGCCTCATGTCTCCTTCTTCGATTATTTAGATAACCACCAGAGATCTCGATTGAAGGGAATCTCAATGTCTGCCACGTGTTAGCGCCGCAGAATCCCGTACCGTGCAATGATGGCATATTCCTTCATATCTCAAAAACTTAATGCACATCGCATATGTGCTCTCTTCTCCTATAGAAAGGAGGAGTTTTCCTTCAACAAAGGAGAGACCACCAAATATCAAATCTCTAGTTCCAGGCATCCTTTTGATCGGCAATCCTAGAGTTCCATCAAAGGCATCAGAAAGTCAGAGCAAGTTCAACCCGTCGTCAGATCATCAACGGAGTTAAGGAGCCACTGTAGTGCTCGATCTCCACCATCACACTTTTCCAAAAACTCTTCTCCTTGTACTTAGAATATCCTGTTTAGGACTTCCTTCTCTGTACACAGGTCTTTCCTTTGTACTTAGAATATCCTGTTTAGGACTTCCTTCTTCATACACAGATCTGCTCCTTATACTTAAAATATCCTATTTATGACTTCCTTCTCTGTACATAAGTCTTTTTACGTTCAATAAGTAAAAAGTTCGTTCAACCTTTTGTGATGTCGAACAAAATGGGGACTCTGTTGGGGACTACCTTCTCCTCTAATGAGAAGACGATGATGCAATCTGACGACAACTTGCTTGGATCTTCCCAGAAAATACTGGTTGTACACTTCGACCGGCAAGCTTTTACAGATCTCCTTCCTGATGAGAAGTCAAATCTATCGAAGCAGTTCATAAAATCGATAAAGACTCAACGTGTCTGGAGGCCCAAGGTGGCTGCGACGAGTAGCACGATGGAGGGAACTGCGATCCAGAACCCCCTCAATGCCGAAGCCCCGAAGAAGATCTCGGCTGCTATAGCCATATCTCCTCACTCGATTCCCACCCTGGGAAAGTATAGTGAGAAAGACGGTGTCTCTATGGCGGGCCTCATGAAGGCACAATGCCGAAGGAAGCGTGCACCGTTTTAACCCATCATGACGGAAGCATTGTCGGCAAGAAGATTCGTCTTCGACAGAATTGCCTTTCCATCATATGAGCCTCCATTGGATTCTGAATACTATGCACCCGCTGGGGGTAGTAGGAAGAAATCCAAGGCAGTACGTGCCTCGTGCAACAAACATACCACGCCTATGACCGGCCACAGGCCTGCATTAACAGTCACATGCGCTGCATTTGGGAAGTTATACAAGACTGGTCCCCGTGCTTCGATGCCTCGACCAGTTGAACCCTCTGTCGCTTGAGCACTTTTGTGTGTGATGCAAGCCAGGGGGTACATCCCGTAGAAAGAGATTCGCACGAGCAGCATTCTTGCAAGCATGACAGGGGTCTACCTCGCCAGACCCTCTCTGATCGTTCCCACATACAGCTTTCCTGTGCGTACAATAGGGGTACCACGATGGAAGACCTAGTACTGTCCCAAGTAGAAGACAAATTGGCGGTGCAGGGCATGCCTAAATCAAGGCATCCTTGTACCCAGATCACCATCAACTGCTATTGTCAACAGGCGGCTGTACTACCACTGAGGAGGCGCTCTGTCTTTCAAAGACTTCAACCTACGTTGACTGCACGTCAGAGACTCAACAGGGGGTCGGCGAGCAAGAGAGAAGATAAGCTCCGTGTCACCACATGCAATGCAGCACAGGGTTCTAAAACTCTCAAGAAGTCATCCAAGAATCCTCCCGTATCGGCCACCAAGCCCAGAAAGTGGCCCGAGAGTAGCAAGGTAAAGGTACCCAACACAAGTGTATTCCAAGGCACATGTTCCAAATCTTCGTTGGGTGCACATCAGATGTTGGGGGTAGCCAACCTCCTACTATGCATAACAACGTTGCGTTCCAATCTGAGGAGGATCCATACGATACAGATGCCTCCAGAGGCACAACAAGCCACCAGACTGGGGGTAGAAACTGCAACGAGTCTGAGAAAGACTGCAACCTCCCACTCTATCCTCAGGACGATGAGGCTCGGACATCTGAGCCAGAAAGCGAAGGATCTACTGTCCCTTCTACCCATCCACACACAAGGTCTGTATTTATGGCCGAGGGTGATGAGGCGAACAATAGCGAAGCGCCTGATAAGCTGAAATGCATCGAAGCTCTCGAGACGATCCTACATACGTTAAATTCCACAATAAAGACTTCGTCTTCTCTTATGCTGGAGATCAAAGGGAATTTGGTACCGACTGCCTCCACACCTGCTCTTGGTCCAGCAGCTAATGATGGATCCAACAAACTGCCTGCCGTTCATTAGGCAGGACCATCATCATCTACTCCATCGACTACAGTCCCGACAATGTCAACTGAGATATAGCAGGCCATCAAGGAACCGTATGCTCGCTACGATGCCAAAGAGAAGCAAGCAGCACTTCGAAAGATGGGGATTCGGCAGCCATATCATGTCGAGTGGGACAACGTAGTTTATACTCCCAAGTACAATCCGTAAACGCTCACGCCCTACGAGGGAAATGAGTCTCCCCGACGATACTTGAGGTACTTTGCCTCAGTGAAAGGGCACTTGCCGAAGGACGACGCCCTCCTTACCAACATCTTCATAGGAGCTCTACAGGGGGTAGCCTATGAATTGTTCTGCAGCCTTCTGGACGGTTGTATTTCATCGTTCGAGGACCTGAAGGATCTATTCGTAGATCGATTCTATGAAAGAGTGATAGACATGACAATGTCAACTCTCATGGAGGTCGTCCAGAGAGAAGGAGCCTATCCGCGCATACATTGAGTGCTTTCGTCAGGCAACCTTAAGGCTACCGTGCCTGGTATGCTCGAGCCCATGCTTATGGACTCGTCGCAAGAACATGCTGCCTACGATAAAATTGTGGCACAGTGCTCCTTGCATAGAGTAGATGCCTTTCATTTCAGAAATGGACGTGGTACGAAGGAAAGTCCAGGATGTGCAGTTCCTGGGACTGAACTTTTTTTCTCTCGAAGATAAGGGGATACATTCGTCTAGCAACAATCTCAAGGACGAAAAAGGCAAGCAAGCCATGACCGTCAACTTCTCCAAAGGTTCGGTAACCATGAACCCTAAGTCTACAGAAGCACAGAAGCACAGAAGCCGAGGGAGACTTACTCCTTCAATGATGAGGATACACTGGAACTCTTGAATATGCTGACGAAGTGGCAAGATGTCTCTCCCAACACCAAAGTACCCTGACAAAGTGGAGAAGGTGGACAACCCTAAATATTGCTATTATCATCAGTATGTCCACCATTCGACACAAGATTGCTACGTATTGAAAGGACATATTTAGCACCTCATCGACGCCAAAGTCATATCACTTGACTATGAAGAAAAGACTGTCACAGCCAACATGGTTACTCTCAAGTTTGGAAGTTTCCTAACCACGGAGGCACAGAACGGGGTCGTCCCCATCCCGAGGGAAACAATGGAAGTAGTCAATCTTCTACCAATGTGTGACAACGCTCAAGGGCTCATCCCGTTCTCCATACTACGAGGCGAGGTCATGTGGGTCCACTCCGACCTTACTTCCGACATGATGGTGCCCACAATCCTTTCTGTCAAAGGGAAGAAGGTCAGGACATGTCGTATGGTCTCGAATTCGACCAATAAAAACTTGGTGACCACTCGCTCGGCACAACAAAAAGAGGAGAACCAGGCTCCAGAGGAGGGAGCGCCTCCACCAACTACTGCCCCTATTCCAGATGTATCACAAGCAGACCTGTCTCAGACTCCTGTCGCAGATAGGCAGAAGCAAAAGGAGGTTCGCTTTGACAAGCCTCTCAGAACGGCAGTAGAGCCTATTAAACTCTATAATTTCGACATACTGGCGCAGCTAGCCAACACACCGGCTAGATTGTCAGTTTTCGAGATCTTCCGTCTCTCCAAAGAGACCCGAGAAGCGCTCAGCGAAGCCTTGCAGAACGTCGAGTCCTTCCTCACTCAGGTGCGACCACCAAAGAAAGACCCTACGGTCTGCCCATATTGTCATAGCGTGGTCGAAGTGATCCTCAGTATCATCTTCACCCAACAAGACATGCTGTTGAAGAACAATCGGCATAACAGGCCTCTGTACTATATAAGGTATGTCGGTGCCATTAAAGTCGATCGCATCCACATCGACCTGGGCTCCTCTCTCAGCATCATCCCAAGGAGTCTGCTCCAAACTCTAGGGATTTTGATGCATCGGCTGACTGCATCAAACACAACAATCAACGGTTTCAACGCGGGGAAGAGCGAGCCTCTGGGCAAAATTTGCTTGAAGTACCAAATCGACGATCTCCACACCGAAGTGACTTGCTATGTCATCGATGCTGACATAAATTACAACATGCTGTTGGGACGACCATGGATCCATGAGTACATGATGATCGTTCCTTCCACCCTCCATCAGTGCATGAAGTACGTGGCCAGCGACGGGACTATCAAGACCGAGTTTGCTGACATCGACCCATTTTGGGGACTTGAAGCCAACTGTACGAATGCTGATTTGTGTAAGTTAGTCCCTTCGGACGATGAGGGCAATGATGCTGATAACGAGGTGGAGACGGCCTTAGGAAGCATAGCGGCTGTCGAAGAACCTCTAAAGGTTCGATTGAAGGGCCCCAAGGTGTCCGCGTCTCTCGTCGTCAAGCTCCGAGGCAAAGCATCACCTTTACCCTCAGTAACGTCAGATAATGGCCATGAGCCTATGCGAATAAGGCTACCTCGGAGGTCCCCAAGGTCGAAGATGAAGGCGTAGGAGCCTCCGACCGCGACCCCTTTGGTGATCAAACTAAAAGGGAAGTGTCCTCCTCTTCCTCCTTCGACAGCCCTAGTCCTCACCGATGATGAGCTAGGAGACTACATTTATGCCAACACGAAAGCGCACTCTTTTGATGATGTAATCCCCTAGGATAAAATCTCTTATTTTATTAATAAAAAATTTTCTTCTAATTACTCTTGTACATATTGGAACACTAGATATTTCCTAGATAACTCTCTATGTAAGCTGCAAACGCAAGTGACGACCGCCAACTATGTGAGCCAAGTTGTCCCTTCCTGGGGTGTCTACTTCTTCATTCCAGTAAGGAAGAAAGAAGAGGAACCCATTATCTTTGGTCGAGTGGAGCATCCTTAGCGACTGGCCCCCGAAGAATCCGACAGCGGCAAGATGCAGCTCAACCGCTACGCTACTCAGGCCAAACACCTCATACCGAAGATGGGTTACGACCTGAACAACAACAAAAGGCTCAACTATGGTAAAGGCCAGTGCCTTCCCTTATGAATTCGAGTTCTAAAGGAAAAGACCCAAAACTATTACCAGTGCACCTGCCGGGGGTTGGGTTATATTACGCCCACTTCTACTTCGGAAGGCTCGGAGGCAGAAGTCATGATGTACTCACACTTTTCTGACTCCTTAACCTGGGACTTCGATACCAGTACCGACCAGGTCTTCAAAAGGATGCTATCAGCTAACATGGCCTCTACAAGCTCCCCAATCAAGGACGAAGATCAGGCACTCAAAATACCTCAGAGATGAACCTTGGGCTCAACGCCTGGGATTTCAATAGGAATGGTGCCGCATACAGTCCAAATCCCCTACATCTCAGTAAGTGTTCATGAATTCCTTTGAAAGAATTCATCCCTTCTATACCTTTCCCTAGCAAAAAACCTTCCACGTTCGTATTACCTCTGGATTGATTCCTTATACCTTAGTCAAGTCGCATCTACCATGTCCACATTACCTCTGAGTAGTCGCTTCTCCCATGATGACTCCATGTTGTCATGATCACCTAGAAGACATTTTACGTCTATATCACCTCTGAAGTGTTATTCTATATCGTGTCTACCATGTCCATATTACCTCTGAGTAGTCACACTTTTCCTATGATAGCCTTGAGTTGTCGTAGTTCTCTAGAAAAAAATATTTCATATCCATATTACCTCTGAACTGTTATTCTGGAAAATGGTGCTTGCCATGTCTATATTACCTCTAAGTAGGCAACCCTTCTATAACAACCCCCACGGTTGTTACCCATAGAATCCTTCACGTCCATATTACCTCAGAGTCGTTCTATACCCCGTGGAGTCTATCCTTGCCACGTCCATATTACCTCTGAGTAAGAAAAGTGTCTCTACAAAAATTTCCATGTTTACCATGCCCATATCACCTCTGAGTAAACACCCAGTTCCTAATAGAGTTATCTACTTAAGGGGAATTCTTACTTCTGTACAAAATACACAACCATAAAGATAGACAGATAAAAAAATATGAAAAATTTCATATATATGTGAGATAGTGTTTTCTATTACAAAAAAAGTATATATATATATAGTCTCTCATAAACTGAGGGACAAGGAGAAGCAAGAAGTCAAAGTTGGGAAGATTGGTTCTTAAGCTCTTCCAACCGGCTCCTCAAATAAGCCCTTTGATGCCCAACTAATGCTTGGGCCCTCTGCTTAGCCTCCTGATGCCTAGCAGTTTAATCTTCGACAGAGGACAAAGCTTGATGCACAAGGGCCAACTCTGTCTGTTGGGCGTCGATATTCTTCCTTTCCTGAATTAGAGCGTCCGAACGTTGGCAAAGGACTTCTTTCTGGTCCTCTGACTTCTTTAGATCACCCTCAGCGATGGCCAGAGCTTCCTCCAATCTTTGAATCTGTCCTCGGAAGTCCTTACATCGCTCCTCTACGTCTATGCGATGACGAGCCCGAGCCTCGTCAGCATCAGTCACTTTCTTGAGTGCAGCCTCGATTTTTGCGAGACAGACCCATAAATCTCGGTACCATTATTCATACTGGGACACTTCAGAAGCATTTTTCTCTAATTCTTCAGCAACCAGAGTAGGGACATTTTCTTCGAGATTCCGTAGTTCCAAGGCGACGACTTTGTATTCAGCCATTAGGTTGGCTATTACATCCACCTTGGCCTTACATTCAGGATAGCTGCACAAAAGCAGCAGCTGACCACCAACAATAAAGCAGGCACGCTTGAGCGATTTATTATGCTGTAAGACGCCCTCTAACCCCTACGACAGAGCATAACGTATAGTACCCAGGAGAAGGTCTGAATAATATTTGTTATCTGCTAAACCCGTTGAGGTGATGGAAGAAGCTGGGACAACGACAGTCGCAGAAATTCATCCAGACACTAATACTGGAATAAGAGGAGTCGCTGCTGGGATATCGGATGGCATAGGAGTCACGATCAGCTTCCCGACAATTTCTGTAGCCAGAACCGGCTCTGCAGTGATCTCATCGGCCAAGGTTCCAGCAGCTGGTTCATCGGCCGTGTCCTCAACCGACTCCGCTACAATGGCATCGACAGGTTCATCAATAAAGGTAGCATCAACCACCTCGTCGATGACTTCAGCCGATTATTCATCGACAGCCACATCGGCCGGTTTTGTTAATGCACCCTCTGATATGTCCCTAAGCAGACGTCGGCCTAGCAACAGAGGTGAGGGACATTTTGCCTACAACGAGCCACGCGTTCATACTTCTATTCAAAGTACCCCAAGCTTGACCCAAGTTCGGGATTCTTTGAAGGAGGTCTTGTAGAAGCATGAAAATCTTAGCTGACAATATTCTTATACCATAGCGCAAATAATACAAATGTGCAGACAGAGTGTTAAAAAGATAAAACAAAAGATATGGAAGAAAGTTCTTTTATTATCATGTTTACAAAGGTCTAGTACAAATTCATCAAGGCTATATATAAGGACCAACCCTATTCTTCTACAGAGAATCGATTACAGATTCAGCAAAACCTAGAGGAGTCTACAAAGGGTTTAGCTTTCGACGAAGCGTAGCCCCTTCTTCTCGGTATGCATACTGGAAAATTAATATCCAATGAAGTGCATTCTAACTTTCTTGTAAGCGCAACCCTCCAAAAGCGCATCGGCTACTCGACTGAAGCGAGCAACTTCCTGAAACAGCAATTGACGAAGATTTTCAGAAGGTGCAGAAGGTCTCAAAAGCCCAGAATGGGCAGGTCAGAGCACAACCTGTGGCTCTTCGGGTTGGCCATCCACCCACAAGCTAGGCCGTCAGGACCTCGAAGACCTCCAAGGCGTCGCCCAGGTTCGAACTCCTCATGAGAAGCATTCCAGCATGTTTCGAGTCTCATCAACAGTTCTTCTACGAAGGCATAGCTCCTTTGAACGAAGGAATCCTCAACCAAAATCTGACTTAGGCAAGGCCAATCGCCGCTCAAAGCAAAGTCTGGACCCAACATATTGTTGAAGGACAAGAAGAGGAAGAAGACGTGGCTCTTCAGAAGAAAATCCCCCTTTATATAGGGTGGGAGTGGTTCTAAACGTAGGCCATATGGCCGATGGTCAAAGTTCCCACATTAATATGAAGAACCTAGGACTCAGCATGATGAACCTCATTAAATAAAGTTTAGTAGCCTAAGTCCTAGACTATCCTTGTACCCCTTGAAATTCTCCAAGTAATGGTGGCAATTAAGAGGGAGTCGTTCATTAAGGAGCAGTCATTCATTGCTCTTTAAAAGAAGACTTCAAAGCCAATTCCTTCAATCCAGAGGCGTAGCTACATTCCTGCGCCAACCTTAGGCTCAGATTGGTGATGTTTTCACACCACCTCAACCCCAACGGTGCAGCACTCTGCTCCAACCCAGAAGCTCAACTACCTTTCGTCAGAGACTTGGGAGATGCCATTGCATCCAATATAAGTCCGTCTGTCGCTCCAAAATCATAGTAACCTCGTCAGTCTGAAGCACAAGCCTACTCGTCGCCCTAAAGCACAGTGACTTCGTTGCTCAAAATACAACCTTCTCATTGTTGATATGCAAAGAGGCTCCGTCGTCACCGAAGCGTAGTCCACTCATTTTCTAAAAGCACAGAGGCTCCGTTGTCTCCAGAAGAATGGTCTACTCGTCGCCATAGAAGCACAACAGTACTTAGACCTCGCCAGAGGTGCAGGAAGCATGGTTCCACCCAGTCGGTTTGCTTAAACCGACTCTCTCGAAAGATAGGATTGGGATCAATCATGATTATTATCTTATCAAATTGATTTAAATCTTAGACGAGGATCAATCAGAATCCAAATCTGAGATGAAATCCCAAGATTTACTCGACTGTATCCGAACAAGCAAACCAGCATACGTCACGTGTCTCCTCCTTCGGTTATTTTGATAACCACCAGAGATCTCGATTAAGGAGAATCTCAATGTCTACCATGTGTCAGTACCGCAGAAGCCCACACTGTGCAGTGACGACATATTCCTTTATATCTTAAAACCCTAATGCACATCGCATATGTGCTCTCTTTCCTATAAAAAGGAGGAGTTTTCCTTCAACAAAGGAGAGACCACCGAATATCAAATCTCCAGCTCCAGGTATCCTCTTGATCGGCAACCCTAGAGTTCCATCAAAGGCATTAGAAAGTTAGAACAAGTTGAACCCGTCGTCAGATCGTCAATGGAGTAAAGGAGCCGCTGCAGTGCTCAATCTCTACTGTCCCATTTTCCCAAAAATTCTTCCCCTTGTACTTAGAATATTCTGTTTAGGACTTCATTCTCTGTACACAGGTCTTTCCCTTGTTCTTAGAATATCCTGTTTAGGACTTCTTTCTCTGTACACAGGTCTTCTCCTTGTACTTAGAATATCTTGTTTAGGACTTTCTTCTCTGTACACAGGTCTTTTTATGTTCAATAAGCAAAAAATTCGTTCAACCTTTTGTGATGTCGAACAGCCGCCATGATCACTTCGGATTCGAGTTATCATGAAGCCTTTTTCATTTTAAACCTTTTTAGCAAAAACTTCAAAAATAGAAATGGTATTACTTTTGTTTGTAAGGCAAAAAATCCAAGTAAATCTAGAAAAATTATCAACAATTACAAAAGCATAGAGTTTTCCACCAAGACTGGCTACTCTACTTGGACCAAAAAAAATTCATATAAAGCAATTGCAAAGGTCTAGTAGTACTTACATTGTTGATTAATTTAAAAGAGGATTTGGTAGCTTTGATTTTCTCACATTCGGCACATACCGTATTCTTTTTAAAGGTAATGTCAGGTAGTCCTCTCACTAGCTTCTTGGTTGACAGTCTTGATATGGTATCTATATTTGTATGTCCAAGATGCATATGCCATAGTATTCTTTCATCTTTGTTAGCGTAGAGACATCTTCCTGTATTATTAGTATCTCTAGAAAGATATAATATATATATATTATCTTCTCTTATCCCTTCAAAAGCAATGTCTCCAGATGATCTATCATATATGGAGCATTTAGTTTTCCCAAAGTTGATATCATATCTATAATCAGCAAGATGGCTAATGCTGAGCAAGTTATGCTTTAACTTGATCACTAAACATACATCCTTAATGACAGAAGAAGGAGGATTGACAATAGTACCGTTACCTATTGTAAACCCCCATAATTTATAATTGATTTTTCTATAAATTAATTAATTTTTGTTATGTCTTTCATTAGATATGAATTTATTTGCTACTAATGTATTAGTATAATTAATATATATATTATTATATGTGTGCATGTTTGTATTTCTAATAAATAAGGAATATAATTAAATCTAAGATTTTAGGAATTTAATTATATTTTTGTGATAATTTTTGCTAGCTAAAAGAAAGATATATATATATATATATATATATATATATATATATATATATATATATATTTATATATATATATATATATATATATATATATATATATATATATATATATATATATATATATATATATATATACTTAAGTTTTTCGGAAAAAGAAAGGAAAAAGAATTAGAAAAAAAAGAATTAGAATAGAATTAGAATTAGAATAGGAATTAGAATTAGAAAGGAATTAGAAATAGAAAAGAGTTAGAATAAAGAAAAAGAAAAAAAGGAGAAAGGTGAGCCCAGCCGCTCACTTAAGTGAGCGGGCCCACCAAACTGTGCAGCAGAGAACCCCCCCCGCGTGCGTGAACTTGGGATAGTGGGAATCGGGTAATCCGAAACCCATTAGTATTAGGGTTGGGAGCAACTTGGTATATATATATATATATCTTTTTGCACAAACCTCAAAATCCTAAACTTCCAAACCGAAAGTTGAGACTGATCATACCCTCTTCGACTACGAATTCGTTTTACCAGCGACGGAGCTTTGTGCGCGATGAACGGAGCATCGAAAGTCAGCACCGCGTCACCCACGGAGCAGTTTTTCTACTCAAGGTACTCTACTTTCCTACGGCGTAACTTTTTACTCGTAGCACCGATTTTTGATCCGTAAAATTTTTTGGAAAGTAGACTTGACCCTCTTTGAGATCCTCTAGGTGGATTTCAAAAACAACCCATCAACTTACTCAAAAAATCGAGACAAATTTGAACAAAAATCTATTTTCTGTAATACTAAAAACTGTTTTAAAACGACAACTTGTCGGCCAATTTTCTTGCTGTGCAGTAAAGTACTGTAGGAACTAATTGAAAACAGCAAAAGACAACATAACCGAGATCGCAACGCATCTTCTAGATCGTCGTTTCGATTAGAGTGTAAAGAGTAGATTGATGTTAAAGTTGAGGAAAAACCTGTGTTAAATTATATTAATTTTCTGAATTTTGTCCGATATGGCGTACGCTCCGATAAACCGGGTGACATGGTCATGCGTTATACGCATCGAAAGATGCGTATGGACATTGTCGACGTGTGGGAACTGACGAAACTCAGTTTCGTCGTGTGTGCGCGACGAAATCAGTCCGTATCCGTCGATATACCCCCGTATCGGCATTTTGCAAACTTTGTCCTAACTTCGTGTACAATTGTCAATTCGAAACGAAACTTGCACCAACAGGTCCGAATCGAGATTCTGGTCCTGTGTGCCAAGTTTGGTTCGATTCTGAGAAAGTCGAATCGGAATCCCTTTTTGGCGGGCCCGCGACCCACTCAAACGGACGATTTTGTGCACGGCTTATCAGAATCCAAAACTGGATATATCGTTGAGTTCCTCTCCTCAAACTGAATCCGTAGACATGTAGTTTGATGACTTTAGAGACCATAGACTTTGGCACACGTTTCGGTGCAAAACGGGTCCAATGGCGGACATCGTTTTGACCCAAAATTATGATTTTTCCCCTGTTCCAGAATTAGACTTTTGGACAGGCATTTCCTAGGTATATCTTTTACACCGAGTGCATTTTTGATGTTTGTTTTAGCGTCCGAAGTTGTTTAAAGATTGTGACATTTCTTGGCTGACATTGTGATTACTTGGACTTGCCACTTTGTACCATCAGGCAAGATACCTTGCCACCCTAATCTGTGATTATTATATTTCTTATTTTTAGTTGTTATTTTCAGCATTTCTTATTTCTTGATATTTAAACTGTACGTCCAAGTCACACTTGGGTTCAAGCGACTCTATCGGTCATTTACCTTGCCTTATTTATTTCTCTTGCATTGGCTTAGTCTAGTGACCACCCATTGATGTTGAGGTATTGGTATATCTCATACGGCCTTGACACTTGTTGTATCACGTGGTGTGAGTCACATGTAGGACACGTACCCGCGTAGTCGGCTGGCCACTGATACGTATGGAGCGTACGACGGATAGAAGTAACTGCCAATAGTATTGCATGTTAGAAGACTTGGCAGTTATTAGAGGTTTATATCAGTCATGGAGATGATGATACTAGACATTTGGTGGGGAGAACAATACCTGACGTATGGACTTCTTTGCACTTCCCTGATTACCTGTGCGCTCCTTCGGAGACGCAGGCTCCAGGCGCCCTCTGACGTTTCCCAGAGCGTTATGAAAGTAGCCCCTTGCACATGGTGCCCTCTGACGCTTCCAGAGCGTTATGGACGTAGGCCCCTGGTGCCCTCTATGGGAACTATGCCGATTCTATTTACAGCCAGGGCTCATGCGTCGAAGGATTGTATCTCAACTGCATATTCACAGTAGAATGGTCAGGGACCCGATTGCATGCATACCTTTTTCTCTTATTATATTATCACAGTTTATATGGCATGGTATTTCTTGTATCTTGTTATGTATCCTGAGGACCTAGTTATCTCTCCAGGTTTAGACAATTTTCCACAGGAGTACGGAGCGGCGTTGGAGCTATCCTACATCGATGATGAGGCAGTCTTTACTAATGTCTAGTCTATTCTTTATTTGAGACATTAGTGGACATATTTTTGCATCTCATTTCTTTCTATTTGCGGAGGTTGGACTTCGATCTTGTGAGACTATTTTTCATAGCTGTTTGGAGTGAGTATGTTCATCCGGCTATCTTTTGATACTTTTACTTATTTATTTGGACTCTATTATCTTCTGTGTTGAGCTGTGATGAGATTAGATTATATATTGCTGGCCTGTGGTTATTTTATTTACAGCTTATGTGCATATTTAAGGATTCCATATATTGGAGTATTCTTCGTATATGTGCAGCTGGCATGTTCACGTGCTTGGTCCTATGTATTTTGGGACTGGGGAGTTACATGTTTTTGTGGTGGCCCATGCAGGTCAACGTTAATATTGTTGGGTTATATGACTGTGCCCAACAAAGCCTGCATATAGGAATAGGAATATCTCATCCAGAACTACTACTACCTCTTGACTTCCAATCTTTTCGAAACTCCCTTGATTATTCTAATTACTTCATATCTAATCTTCCTAATATCAACTTATTTTCTTCGTGCCAACAGTATGCATTTAAGAAGCGGACACACTTCTGCCTTGGCCCTCACATCCGGTGAAGAGGCTACTTCGGAGGGACGAAATCCCCCAATGACTCCAGCGACACCATACCAGCCAGGACAATCGCAGCCTACTACGATACCGACGACGGAGTATCCAGAGATCGTAGTACCTCCAGGCAGCCAGGCTGGACAGACCACTACCATGCCACCGGAAGGGAGTGTACCACTGCCTCCACCCCCACCATTCCCTCAGCAGTTTCCCCCACAGTCGGGACCTCAGATGCCTCCACCACCGACTGATGGGAGCCCTACTTCTCAGTTTATGTATGCCATGATGCAGGCTTAGTGGCATAAGACTGAGCTGATAAGACAGACAATGATGGCAGCAATGGCTAGACCTCCACCACCACCTCCAGCACCAGCACCGGCTCTATATCCTTATAAAGACTCTATCAAGAATTTTACAGATATGAACCCTAAGCCTTTTAGAGAAACGGAGAAGCCATTAGAGGTGTCACAGTGGCTTATTAGTACCGAGAAGCTACTGAAGGCATCCCAGTTGCCAGCTCGAGATTGGATGACAGTAGTGGACCTACTATTAGAAGATAATGCTCACCACTGGTGGAAGACGGAAGAGAGACGATTAGCCACTGGGATCACCTGGAAGCAGTTCTATGATGCGTTTTATGAGAGATTCTTCCCTATTCATGTTCAAGACGGTCTCTATGACCAGTTCCTTCATCTGAAACAAGGGAATATGACAGTTGATGAGTATGACTCAGAGTTCAATCGCCTGAGTCGATTTGGTGCGGGATTGATTCCAACAGAGTTAGAGAAGGCAAGAAGATTTTACCAGGGGCTTGCACCAGAGCTCAAGTCTTATACGACTACCCAGTCTCGAGTCTCCCATTCAGCTGTCTTGGAAGAAGCTCGTGCTCAGGAGATTCTTCACAAGGAGCAGCAACAGACATCGAGGTGCCATACCCCAGCAGTTACACCAGCCCGAGCTACTCAGAGTGGACCTATTAGGAGGGCTACAGGACAGTTCCAGCAGAGGCCCTCACCTTATCAGAAGCCCGTTTACCATTACTGCGAAAAGCAAGGACATCTCCAGAACGACTGCAGGACTCGCCTTAGATTATGCTTGAGATGTGGATCCAATCAGCACATGCTCAAGGACTGTCCGGAGGAATAGGCGATAGTACAAGCTCGACAGAACCCGAGGCCTACAGCCCCAGCTCTCCCAGCACCACGGCCCGTAGCAGGAGCACCTCGTCCACCATTACCACCCCAAGGCGTACAGTACAACAAGGCCAGAGCTCAGGGCCCAGGACAGAATTATGGACAGGTATTCTCACTTGTTGTTGAGGATATAGAGACAGAGACAGAAGTTATAGCATGTATGGTTTTAGTTGCATCTTTTCCTGCTATTACCTTATTTGATACTGGAGCCACACATTCATTTATAGCCACTAGTTTTGCCACTAGACACAGCATTCCCATCACACCCTTAGCTAAAAGTGTTAAAATCCTCACTGGAGGAGGAGTTGTACCTGTTAGTGGTATTTGTAGACGTTGTCCTGTAGTGATAAGTGGCAGAGAGATGATGGTACGACTTCTTGTATTCCCTATGCCGATATTTGATGTGGTTCTTGGAATGGACTGGTTGAGCCAGCATTTTGCTCTCATAGATTGCCATAGGAGCAGTATTATCTTTAGACCACCAAATGCGGCAGAGTTTGAGTTCACCAAAGAAGACGGAGAGAGTTGTGATACACCCACATCGGGGACTCATATGATGATGCATGACACCCCTCAGCACCCTATTATCACCGAGTTCGAGGATGTATTCCCCGAGGAATTGCCAGGACTACCACCTGACCGAGATATTGAGTTTTCTATTGAGCTTATTCCCAGAGCCGAGCCTATTTCATCTCGAGTATATCGTCTGGCACCCAAGGAGTTGGTAGAGATGAAGACGCAGATTGATGACTTATTAGAGAAGGGATTTATTCGTGCCAGTGCGTCACCATGGGGAGCACCCGTTCTTTTTGTGCCTAAGAAAGACGGGACAGTGCACATATACATCGACTACAGAGCATTAAATGCAGTAACGGTAAAGAACAAGTATCCCTTGCCGCGTATAGACGATCTATTCGATCAACTGAGTGGAGCAAAAGTATTCTCCAAGATTGACTTACGATCAGGCTATCACCAATTGAAGGTTCGGAAGGAAGACATTGCAAAGATGACCTTTCAATCGAGGTATGGACACTACGAGTTCATGGTCATGCCTTTCGGTTTGACCAATGCTCCCGCAGTCTTCATGAATTTAATGAACAAGATCTTTCACCAGTACTAGGACAAATTTGTAGTAGTCTTTATAGACGATATCTTGATTTACTCCAAGAGTCAAGAGGAGCATGAGCAGCATCTACGGATAGTTTTAAGAACGTTGAGGAATGAGCAACTTTTCGCGAAGCTTAGCAAGTGTGATTTCTTTCTCAAGGAGGTATCATTTCTTTGTCATATTGTTACGGGTGATGGTATATCAGTGGACCCAGAGAAGATCACAGTAGTCAAATCATGGCCCACTCCCACATCAGCTTCTAAGGTGAGAAGTTTTTTCGGACTTGCGGGTTACTACCGACGGTTCGTAGAAGATTTCTCTCGAATAGCGGGGCCTATGACTCGATTGACTTGCAAGGATCAGGAGTTTGTATGGACAGACGAGTGTCAAGCCACATTTGACGAGTTGAAGAAGCGATTGACCACAGCACCGATCTTGACACTACCATCGGGTCCGGAAGAATTTGTGATCTACAATGACGCATCCGGGAAGGGATTAGGATGTGTATTGATGCAGCACGGTCGGGTAGTAGCATATGCATCGCGACAGTTGAGAGTGCATGAGAAGAATTATCTGACCCACGATTTAGAGCTCGTAGCGGTTATCTTTGCTTTGAAGCTATGGAGACACTACTTGTACGACGAGAAGGTTGATATCTACACTGATCATAAGAGCCTCAAGTACGTATTCACACAGAAAGAGTTGAATATACGACAGCATTGTTGGTTGGAGTTAATGAAGGATTATGAGATCGAGCTTCATTATCATCCGGGCAAGGCTAATGTCGTGGCAGACGCATTAAGCCGTAAGCCCATGGCACACTTTTTGACTATGCAGAAGGAGTTGATTAGAGACTTGGACCAGCTTGGTATTGAGGTAGTATTGCCGGGAACAGATGGCGTATTAGCCAACCTCCAAATGCAATCATTATTGGTAGAGCGCATCAAGGCAGCATTGCCTAATGATGCTAGATTTTGACGGCTCAGAGAAAGGACTGAAGCGGGAGAGCAGACGGGATTGAGGATCCATCCTGATGGATCATTACGTTGTGGTGATCGTATTTATGTTCCCAATGGAGAGCTATGGCAGGAGCTGATGGCAGAGGCTCACATTTCGACTTACTCCATTCATCCCGGAGGAACCAAGATGTATCGTGACTTACGACAGTATTATTGGTGGCACGGAATGAAGCGAGAGATAGCTCGTTTCATTACCAAGTGCTTAGTATGTCAATAAGTGAAAGCGAAGCACCAGAGGACGGCCGGATTATTACAGCTGCTACCCATTCCCGAGTGGAAGTGGGAGCACATTACTATAGATTTCGTCACGAGTTTTCCTTGGAGTCCTAGGGGACGTGACGTAGTGTGGGTGATTGTGGATAGACTCACCAAGTCAGCCAATTTCTTACCTTTTAGAGTGGGCCAGTCGACAGAGGTATTGGCAGAGATGTATATGGAGCAGATTGTGAGATTGTACGGCGTGCCTGTTAGTATTGTGTCGGATCGCGACTCGAGATTTACCTCACATTTTTGGAGGAGCATGCAAGAGAGTTTGGGCACCCGATTGAAGTTTAGCACGGCATACCATCCACAGACAGACGACCAGTCAGAGCATACCATTCAGATGCTAGAGGATATGTTGAGAGCGTGCATGCTTGATTTTGGCGGTTCATGGGAGGACCATCTCCATCTTGTTGAGTTTTCCTACAAAAGTAGCTATCAACCGAGCATTCAAATAGCTCCGTTTGAAGCATTGTATGGTAGAAAGTGTCGGTCTCCTGTTTGTTGGAGCGACATAGGAGAGCGACAACTATTGGGTCCCGAGTTGGTCTTGAGCACAGTAGAGACAGTGAAGAAAATTTGGGGCCACCTGCGAGCAGCGCAGGATCATCAGAAGTAGTGGACAGATAATCGTCGTCGACCCTTGGAGTTCAAAGAGGGTGACCATGTGTTCTTGAAGATATCCCACACTAGAGCACGATTCGATTCGGAGGACGTGGCAAGTTGAGTCCAAGGTACATCGGGCCTTTCGATGTCTTGGAACGTGTTGGAGAGGTTGCCTATAGATTGGCCTTGCCACCATCGCTAGAAGGAGTGCATGACGTATTCCACGTATCTCAGCTGAGGAGGTACGTGGCGGACAGCAATCATGTGCTTGATCACTCCGAGATCACAGTTGGACCGAGTTTGTCGTACGAAGAGCAACCAGTAGGTATCCTTGATTGCCGAGTGAAGGTATTGCGGAATCAATCTATTCTATTGGTTCGCGTGGCATGGAAGCATCACTCGCCAGGGGAGTCTACTTGGGAGCGCGAGGACGACATCCGAAACTGCTACCCGTATTTGTTCGAAGACGAAGGTATGTCTTGCAGTTAAGCTCTTAAATTACTAACAATTCCCTTGCATTGCATTCGATCCCCCGACCTTAGTTTAATTTCGAAGATAAATATTTTTTTAAGTTGGGTAGGATGTAAACCCCCATAATTTATAATTAATTTTTCTATAAATTAATTAATTTTTGTTATGTCTTTCATTAGATATGAATTTATTTGCTACTAATGTATTAGTATAATTAATATATATATATTATTATATGTGTGCATGTTTGTATTTCTAATAAATAAGGAATATAATTAAATTTAGGATTTTAGGAATTTAATTGTATTTTTGTGATAATTTTTGCTAGCTAAAAGAAAGATATATATATATATATATATATATATATATATATATATATATATATATATATATATATATATATATATATATATATATATATATATATTTATATTTATATTTATCTATAAAAAAAAATTTATATATATATATATATATATATATATATATATTTTTTTATATATATATATATATATATATATATATATATATATATATATATATATATATATATATATATATATATATACTTTAAAAAAAATATATACTTAAGTTTTTTGCAAAAAGAAAGGAAAAAGAATTAGAAAAAAAAAGAAAGAATTAGAATAGAATTAGAATTAGAATAGGAATTAGAATTAGAAAGGAATTAGAAATAGAAAAGAGTTAGAATAAAGAAAAAGAAAAAAAAAGGAGAAAGGTGAGCCCAGCCGCTCACTTAAGTGAGCGGGCCCACCAAATTGTGCAGCAGAGAAACACCCACCCCCGCGCGCGCGTGAACTTGGGATAGTGGGAATCGGGTAATCCGAAACCCATTAGTATTAGGGTTGGGAGCTACTTGGTATATATATATATATATATCTTTTTGCACAAACCTCAAAACCCTAAACTTCCAAAACAAAAGTTGAGGCTGATTATACCCTCTTCGCCTACGAATTCGTTTCACCAGCGACGGAGCTTTGTGCGCGATGAATGGAGCATCAGAAGTCAGCCCCGTGTCACCCACGGAGCAGTTTTTCCACTCAAGGTACCTTACTTCCCCACGGCGTAACTTTTTACTCGTAGCACCGATTTTCGATCCGTAAGATTTTTTTGGAAAGTAGACTTGACCCTTTTCGAGATCCTCCAGGTGGATTTCGAAAATAACCCATCGATTTGCTCAAAAAATTAAGACGAAGTTGAACAAAAATCTGTTTTCTGTAATACTAAAAACTGTTTTAAAACGACAACTTGTCGGCCAATTTTCTTGCTGTGCAGTAAAGTACTGTAGGAACTAGTTAAAAACAGTAAAAGACAACATAATCGAGATCACAACGCATCTTCTGGATCGTCATTTCGATTAGCGTGTAAAAAGTAGATTGATGTTGAAGTTGAGGAAAAACCTGTGTTAAATTATATTAATTTTCTGAATTTTGTCCGATATGGCGTGTGCCCCGACAAATCGGGCGATGTGGTCGCGCATTATAAGCATCGAAAGACGCGTATAGACGTTGCCGACATGTGGGAACTGACGGAACTCAGTTTTGCCGTGTGTGCGCGACGAAATCAGTCCGTATCCGTCGAGATTCTCCCGTATCGGCGTTTTGCAAACTTTGTCCTAACTTCGTGTATAGTCGTCGATTCGAGACGAAACTTGCGCCAACAGGTCCGAATCAAAATTTTGATCCTGTGTGCCAAGTTTGGTTCGATTCTGAGAAAGTCGAATCGGAACCCCTTTTTGGCGGGCCCGCGACCCACTCAAACGGGCAATTTTGTGCACGGCTCATCGGAATCCAAAACTGGACATACCGTTGAATTCCTCTCCTCAAACTGAATCCCTAGACATGTAGTTTGATGACTTTAGAGACCATAGACTTTGGCACGCATTTCGGTGCAAAGCGGGTCCAACGACGGATATCGTTTTGACCCAAAATTACGATTATACCCCTGTTTCTGAATTAGACTTTTGGACAGGCATTTCCTAGGTATATCTTTTACACCGAGTGCATTTTTGATGTTTATTTTAGCGTCCAGAGTTGTTTGGAGATTGTGACGTTTCTTGGCTGACATTGTGATTACTTGGACTTGCCACTTTGCACCATCAGGCAAGATACCTTGCCACCTTACTCTGTGATTATTATATTTCTTATTTTCAGTTGTTATTTTTAGCATTTCTTATTTCTTGATATTTAAACTGTGCGTCCAAGTCACACTTGGGTGCAAGCGACTCTATCGGTCGTTTACCTTGCCTTATTTATTTCTCTTATATTGACTTAGTCTAGTGACCACCCATTGATGTTGAGGTATTGGTATATCTCATACGGCCTTGACACTTGTTGTATCATGTGATGTGAGTCACATGTAGGACACGTACCCGCGTAGTCGGCTAGCCACCGATACGTATGGAGCGTACGACGGATAGGAGTAACTGCCAATAGTATTGCATGTTAGAAGACATGGCGGTTATTAGAGGTTCATATCAGTCATAGAGATGCTGATACTAGGCATTGGATGGGGAGAACAATACCTGACGTATGGGCTTCTTTGTACTTCCCTGATTACCTGTGCGCTCCTCCGGAGACGCAGGCTCCAGGCGCCCTCTGATGTTTCCCAGAGCGTTATGGACGTAGCCCCTTGCACATGGTGCCCTCTGACGCTTCCAGAGCATTATGGACGTTGTTTGCCATGAAATATAAAAGAACAGAACAATTATTGGAGGACTGGACTTTTACTTCACAATACAAACTTGCTTGTACAAAGAAAGCCTAGGGACGAAAACCTAGGTACAACAATCTAAGTATAATTGTTTATTTTTGATTCTGGGGGCTGACGGTAGAGGCTCGGGAAAGCGACGGCAGCTCTGCCTTACTCCTTGGACGATCGGATGTAGCCTTGGCTCTGTAGAAGAACTGCTTGGCGTTGATGAAGAAATGCTCTCTCATCAGGCTCTTTCTCTGGCTCTCTGGCTCTCTATGTCTCTCTCTGTGTATCTCTCTCCGTCTCCGTCTGTCTCTATGTATTTTTTTGTAAGGGGATGGCACCTTGCTATTTATAAGAGTGGGAGGGCCTCATTAGGGTTTACAATGATTGTCCATTCTTGAAAGTCGACAGCTAAGGATCACTGGATCTGGGCCGTTCATCGAGATTTGAGCAATAAATGTGATTGCATCAAATCTTTTATGGGTAATTAATGCTGATTGACATAAATCCTCCTGATTTGTCATGCCAACCTCGAATTTCTTGACACATGTCATTAATTTGCTTGTTTGCAAATGATCTGATTTGATCCCAATATTTTATTAGAATTTGTTGAGGGATTTCGATCAATCTGATGCCACGTGTCCTGCTATCATGCCACGTGTCATAACCGCAAGCCACAACAGAAATCTGAGCCGCAGGAAAGTTGCTCTTCATTGGGCCGCATAAGGCTGGCCACGTGTCAAGGCTGTCTGAGAGTGCTCCCCTGAACATTTGGACCGCATGGTAATGATTTGAGCCGCATGAGTATGGATGACCGCAAGATGGGTGCCTTCTTCGTGAACCGCATGAAGATAGTCTACATGAGCCGCATGAAGATAGTCTTCGTGAGCCGCATGGGGCTGGTCTTTGTGAGCTGCATAGGGCTGGTCTTTGTAAGCCGTATGGGACTAGTCTTCATGAGCCGCATGGAGGAGTCTCTGCTTGGGCCGCATGGGGAAGCCTCCGCTTGGGCCGCATAGGATGGTCTCTACTTGAACCGCATACGACTGTCCACGTGTCAAGGCCGCATGACAGTTTCTGAATCTCGGGGGATCGTGTCAGAGATTTTCTTCGCTTCCCTAGGAGTCCGTCATTATGAGGGAGTCATAATGATATCTTTGTGTCAGAACTGTCACCTTGTCAGAGCTGTCAGCCGTCAAGGCATTTAATGTAGTAAGGGACAATCGGAAGAGCTGTTTGCAGGCCACGTGGCTTTCCTCTGAGCTGCATAGAACTTGTTTGAGCCACATAGACGCTCGAGCCGCATGGATACTTGAGCCGCATGAACTCTCTGAGCCGCATGGGGCTCTCTGGCTGCATGGATCTTTCTTTATTCTTTTCCATGTTTCTACAAGACCCCCTTCAAAGTTTTCAATTTGCAAAATTGAAATACTTTGAATAAGAAGCATGGCCATGTATAAATTCTTCTGGCCACAGATGATGTCCTGGCGGCATGGATGTCTCAGCCGCATGGCCTCCTCAGCCGCATAGCCATCTGAGCCGTATGGACTTTTCAGCCGCATAAGCTGTCTGGCCGCATAGGCTCCTTGCCACGTCTTCATGCCACGTGTGTAAATCTTTGCATTGATTACCTTTGAATTGCTGTCAGATTTAAAGCCGCTTTTTTGGGGCAGGATCCCAAGAGTTTAGCCTTGAATAGTCGGATCGCCTTGATAACCGAAGAGTCGGTTACACTGCTCATGGATCGATGCGTCGGTCTATGGTGTTGTGGTAGTGTTTGCCCCGCTGGGGGACTGTTTATGGACCTGTTACCCTTAGCATACCTGGGTTTTAGGTATGGATAACAAGTTTGATGGGGATACCTAGAACAGTTCCACGGTAATGTGGTCATGGACGTTCCTGGTTTCGGGAGAAAGGATGCCATGGAGCAGCTGGACTCCCGGGGCATGATAAGAAATGACGGGCCTGTACTAAGAGACTTAGCAAAGGACATTTGTGGGCCTATTATCCTTGGCGTACCCTGGCTCAGGATATGGATAATAGGATGAAAGGGAACCAACATACTTACTCAGAGGTAATGAGGACATGGCAAGCATGAGGGTTTTACCGCGGAGTCTTCCTACTCAGAGGCAATGAGGACATGGCAGGAGTGGACTCAACGGAGGATATTTGTGGTCAACAGAGGACATTTATGGGCCTATTATCCTTGGCGTACCCTGGTTCAGGATACGGATAATAAGACGAGAGAGAACCAACATACTTACTCAGAGGTAATAAGGACATGGCAAGTATGGGGGTTTTATCGTAGAATCTTCCTACTCAGAGGTAATGAGGACATGGCAGGAGTGGACTCAATGGAGGATATTTGTGGACCTATTATCCTTGACGTACCTTGGGGTTTTTTTTTGGTACAGATAATAAGTCGAGGGAGGACCAACATATTTACTCAGAGGTAATGAGGACATAGCAAATATGAAGGTTTCTTCGACGGAGCCTTCCCACTCAGAGGTAATGAAGACATGGCAGGAGTGGGCTCAATGAAGGGGGGTACAAAGAACGACTCAGAGGTAATGAGGACATGGAAGTTCTATGTAGAGGGGTGAATTGTTTTTGGCAGAAGTGAAACGACTCAGAGGTAATGAGGACATGGCTGTTTTGGAAATTTGTGGATCTGTAACCCTTTTTGTGCACTGGGAGTGCGGGTAGTAGATCATGAGGGAGGATCTCTTTCAGGAAGAAAGTTCAGAGGTATGGTCATACATGACTTACTATCTGAAAGAGTGACCGGAATGTGAGTTCAGAGTCACCTGCAGGTACATGACTCGATAATCTGGGAGATTATAAGTTCAGCAGTACGGGAGGGTACATGACTCAATAATCTGGAATGTTGTGGGTGTGAGTTCAGCGTCACCAATGGATACATAACTCAATGATCTGGAATATTGTGGGTGTGAGTTCAACGGCACCAGCGGGTACATAACTCAATGATCTAGAATATTATGGGCGTGAGTTCAGCGGCACCAGCGGGTACATAACTCAATGATCTGGAATGTTGTGGGTGTGAGTTCAGCGGCACCAGCGGGAACATAACTTAATGATCTGGAATATTGTGGATATGAGTTCAGCGGCACTAGCGGGTACATAACTTAACAATCTGGAAAAATAAGTTCAGTGGCACCAGCGGGTACATGACTCGATGATCTGGAAAATGTCGTACGAGTTCAACGGTACCGGCAGGTACATGATTTGATGATCTGGAAAATGTCATATAAGTTTAGCGGTACCGGCAGGTACATGACTCGATGATCTGGAGGATGTCGTTTAGCCATAAAATTTTTTTAGGAACTTGCCGTTGACGGGCAACATGAGCAAGTCTCCATTTTGTTTTACGAGACGGTAAGCACCGTTGGAGAATACAACCTCAATGATGAATGTACCTTCCCATTTTGGCTGGAACTTGTCGACGGTCTTGTGAGTCATGGCCATCGGCCTCCGGACTGCCAGAACGAGATCGCCCACTTGGAATGTTCTGATTTTAACCTTCTTGTTGAAGGCTCCAGAGATGCATGCTTGGTATAGCTCGATCCTTTGCTGAACCAGGAGGCGCTTTTCATCTAAGGCTTCTAACACTTATAGTCGACGTTGGTAGTTATCATCCGTCGTCAATTGATAAGTGAGAGCAACACGGAGCGAGGGTATTTGAGTCTCCAATGGGAGAACTGCCTCACTCCCGTATACCAGGAAGAATGGTGTATTTCCTGTGGCTGTTCGGACTGTGGTACGGTATGCCCATAAGCATTCACCAAGCTTCTCGTTCCAGTCACGTTTGTTGGAAGAGACAAACTTCTTGAGAAGTTTGATGATTGTTTTGTTGAATGCTTCTGCCAACCCATTTGCTGCTGGATTGTATGGCATCGAAGCAATATTCTGGATGCGGTGCTTATCGTAGAACCGATAGAGGGTGTGGCTTGCAAACTGTGGACCATTATCGTGGATGATCCTTCGGGGCAGTCCAAAGCGATATATGACGTGATGCTTAAGGTAGCTGATCATGTTTGAAGTCTTTACTTCTGCAAGTGGGACAGCTTTCGCCCATTTGGAGAAGTAATCTGTGATTACGAGTATGAAGCGATGTCCTCGGGAGGAAGGTGGAGTGATTGGACCAATGATATCCATCCCCCATGCTTCGAATGGCCAGGCCGCCACTGTCGGATGTAGAAATTCGGATGGTTGGTGAATGAAGTCTGCGTGGATTTGGCAAGCTTTGTACTTTCTAGCATAGTCTATCACATCCGCTACCATCGTGGGCCAGTAGTAGCCCATTCGGCGAAGATGGTCTTGCAATTTAGGGCCAGGCTGATGGACTCCGCAGACACCGTCATGAGCTTCTCGTATGGCTTCTTTGGCTTCTGCGTTTGACAGACACCGAAGCAATAATCCATCATAGGATCGCTGATATAGCATTTTTGTCTCTGTATCGTAGAAGAATCTGAGAGAATGCCTTCTGATGGAAGTGGCTTCCTTCGGGTTCTCAGGCAGGATATCGTAGACGACGAAGTCAATGAATGGTTGTCTCCAATCTGGTGCTTTGTTGATCGTCTGAGCGGAATAACTCGCCACGAATTGAACGTTGTTCTTGGGACAGACCAGTTCATGGCCTATCACATCCACCGATTGATGAGCATGGTTCAGAACCGCTAGGGAAGCGGCAAGGCCAGCTAAGGCATCGGCTTCGATATTTCGGAGTCTGGGAACATGCTCGATGAAGAACCCCTCGAAAGACGAGATGATGTCGATTGCTATTTGGTGGCGGACTTCGTATGAGCCCCAGATCTGATTGCCGATTAACTGAGAATCGCCGTATGCTTCAAGATATTCTACCCCCAGCTCTCTTGCAAGTTGGAGGCCAATGACCAAAGTGTTGTACTCGGCCACATTGTTAGAGCAGGGTTCTGTGAGAGAGTAAGCACGATTGATCACCAATCCGGAAGGGAAGACCAGCACTACCCCGACTCCGACGACGATGTTGCCTTTAGGTCCGGTCCTTGAGGCGCCGTCGAAGAACATTCGCCATATATCATCGTGAGAGGTTGCATGCGAGTCGGCGACCTCATCTGGGATTTCCTCATATATTCTGGACGACTCTGAGCCTAGGTGGGCTACTAAAAAGTCTGCCAGAGCTTGACCTTTAACAGCCTTTTGTGGGACGAAGATCATATGATAGGGGGACATCAATATTGCCTATATAGCGAGGCGAGAGCTGAGTGCCCCTGGTTTAGTCATGAGGACCCTGAGAGGGTTGACTCGTGAGATCACATGTATGGTTTGTCCCGTGACATAGTGCCGCATCTTCTGAATGGTGAATACCAGGGCGAGGCATTCCTTTTCCACGGCGGTGTATCGGTGCTCCGGCCCAATCATCATTTGGCTGAGGTAATATATAGCTTATTCATGGCCTGCATCGTTGTTTTGTGCTAGCAGAGCGCCGAGGGAATGCTCCATCGCTCGTACATAGAGCAGGAATGGTTTTCCAGCAACCGGGGCCACCAGGACTGGAGGGCTCGACAAATATTCTTTGATGCTGTCGAAGGCACGTTGGCATTCTTCGTCCCATACGAATGAGACGCCTTTCTTCATGAGATGGGTGAATGGTCGACATCGTCTGGAGAGGTTAGAAATGAACCTCCTGATGTAAGCTAGCCTCCCTTGAAGGCCTCTGAGTTCGCAGAGATTTCTCGGGGGACCCATCTCCATAATTGCCTTCATCTTCTCAGGGTCTACATAGATACCCTGGACGGTGATGATGAAACCCAAGAACTTCCCACTGGATACGCCCAGGAAGGACTTCGTAGGGTTTATTTTCAAATTGTGCGCTCGCATCAGGTCGAATACCATCCTCAGATCCTGCAGATGGTCTCCCTTACGGCGACTCTTGATGGCGATATCATCAACATAGCACTCCACCGTCTTGCGTAAGTGGTCTCTGAAAATGATACTCATGGCTCTTTGATATGTGGCACCGACATTCTTCAAACCGAAAGGCATGACTGTGTAACAGTATGTGCCAATCGGTGTTCGAAATGATGTATGCTTTTCGTCGTCAGGAGACATCTTGATTTGGTTGTACCCCGAGAAGCCATCCATAAATGACATACGTTCGAAGCCGCATGTGTTGTCGATCATGATGTCTGTGATAGGGAGGAGGAATTCGTCTTTGGGATATGCCTCGTTCAGATTGCGGAAGTTGATGCAGATTCGAATCTTCCCATTCTTCTTGAGGACGGGTACTATGTTGGCGACCCAGTCAGGATATTGTTCCTCACGAATGAAGCCGCTGGCTATCAGTTTGTTGACTTCGGCTTCGATCGCATCCATGATGCCTGGGCAGAAGCGTCACTGTTGTTGCTTGACTGGCTTTGCATCTGGCCGAATGTTAAGCTTGTGAAGGACAATCTCGGGGTTTAGTCCTGGCATGTCTTCGTAGCTCCAGGCAAACACATCGATATATTCTTTGACAAGTTCCAGCAGCGATTCTCGCTCTTCGTCTGTTAGGCTTTTACTGACGAAGATTGGTTTTGGAGAAGATTCGCTGCCGAGGTCGACCTGTATAACTTCATCTTCAGTAGGAGGTTCTCTCTGTTCGAACCGCTTTTCCCATTGTGCATCCAACTGTTGGGCCCACGGTTCTAACTCGAGGATTTCAGGGATGTCTTCATCTTCTTCATAAGCGTCGGTGAATGCCATGTTGACTGACATGACTTGTCTGAATACGTCTCCGATGCTGGTATTTGAGTCAGAAGTTGGTGATCCGGTTGAATGTGAATGCCAGTCACATTCTTCATCTGAACTCTCCGGGGTCGTCATGGGTGTAACATACCCTAATCTACATCGAGTCTTGCTATAGTAGTCCCGTGGTTTGCCAGCCGGGACTGGTGGCTTCAGAGGTAATCGTCGCCCGGTGCCGTAGTTCAAGCCTGGCGTAGTTTCCAGATCATACCCCTATTTTTGCATAAGATATTTAGATTGGGGGCTATAAAGATACAGAGGCAGTCTCCCGATATCTGATTCAAGGTCGACTTCTTCTACGGTGAAGGGCTACGGATCGTCCTTCCGGCCGAAGATGATTGGATGGTCCTCTCATTCGATTATGCGTTAAGTGCCTTCCACTGGAGTAAGCTGGTTTACGGTGTACACATTTGTCACCTGTGTGTGTAGGTGAGTGCCTATACCGTATTCCATAGCATACATTGTACAAAGCTTATTAAGCTCGAGGTAGTTCAAAGATAGCCCTTTATTGATGAAGTAAGGTATCTTTTTCGGCGGGATTATATCATCTACGGAGGGACATCAGTGTTGGCAGCCACATACTTGGCTAGCTCCGGTTCCTCTTCGGCTACCCCCTGTGTAAATGAAGACTGAGAGGACGACCTGGGCAGCTTGATCGTCAGAGGTTCAGCTGGTGGAGCCGAGCGTGGGGTCGTTGGCAAACTAGCGACCCCCAGTTTGGTACCTGATACGGGGCGGGGAGTGGTTGGTTCGCTAGAAGTCCCAGGCCTTGCATCGGGGTGACGACTCTTCTTGGGAAGGCGTATCGTCATTGGCTTATCGGAGGGATTGAGCTTCTCCGTTTGTGGCTGGCCGACTCTCGGCAGCCTGATTGTCAGTGGCTCCGTTGTTGGTCTTGGCACTTGGCCAGACCATGGCAGTCGGATTATCATTTGGTCTTCTTGTGCCGAGAGGCTGATTGCGTCCTTACGCAGAGTGGCTGTAAGGGGTGCGGACTTGCCAGGTTTGCGAGCTTGGAGGTGGATCGTCAGAGGTTCTTCTGATCCTGTGGCTGTCTCGGTACGAGCTTGCACATCTCCTTCACCAAAATGCCTCTTCGACTTTTCGTATAGGCAAGAGTCTGAGTAGTAGGATTCGACCCCTTTGAAGGGATCGATGTCGGCAAATTTTGTCCTCACGAAGCCGTATTTGTCGACATACTTGAAGCATTGGTGCAGCGTGGAAGGCACGATCATATAATCATGTATCTAAGGGCGCCCCAAGAGGATGTTGTAAGAAGTGTCTGCATCTATGACGTAGCAGGTGACTTCTGATTGGAGATCGCCAATCTGACACTTCAGACGAATCTTTCCAATTGGGTAGCTCCTGCCCGAATTGAAACCGCTGATGGCGGTGCTTGTAGGCGTCAGGCGATGCATAGGGATGCGGAGATGATGTAACAGACCCTTTGGGATAATGCTTATGGAAGAGCCAGGATCAATGTGCATCCGATCCACATTTACGTCGCCGATATATCCAGTGTAGTATAACGGGCGATCGTGCAGATTGGTTTTGATAAGCATGTCCTGTAGGGTGAAGACAATGTTGGGCATCGCTCCCGTGCAAGCGCTGTCTTAGAGATCTGCAGGCGGATTCTCTCCCGTGAGGTTGACCTGAGCCAGGTATACGTCGGCATTTTGGAGTGCATCGCTCAAAGCCGCACGAACATCCTTTGAGAGTCTCAGAAGCTCGTATAATGATAACTTGGCCGGTGTGTTGGCCAATTGTGCCAAGATGTCAAAGTTGTAGGGCCTCTCCAGTCCCTGTGGTGCCTTTTTCGGAGGGATTTGTCAAAGCGAGTCTCCTTCGGCCTAGGCTTGTCGGTCGTCGGAGGCTGAGAAGGTTCTGGAGCGTCAGTTGTAGCGGGCTGATGATTTTCAGCTGAGTTATCAGCCACGGGTTGGGATTGTGCCCCCGACCGAGTGACGATGACTGTAGCTTCTTCGATATCTGCCGAGATTGTGCGACAGGACCTGACTTTTCCACTCTTCTTCTTGCCAATAGAAGATGGTGTGGGCTGAGTCACTTCAGATACAAAGTCTGGATGGACCCACATGACCTCCCCTCGTGATGTGGTGAGGGGCACTAGACCAGCAGCCTGATCTCGGGGAGGTGGAAGATTAGCAATCTCCATTATCGCCAGAGGGATGGGGACCACACCGTCTTGAGTTTCCGTCGGAGGGAAGCTGCCGAATTGTACCAACACCATATTAGCTGCCACGGTTACCTCTTCGAAATCGATGGCCAGAGCGTTCTAATCGATGAGATTTTAGATGTACTGTTTTAGCTGGTAACAGTCGTGTGTAGCATGGTGGACGTAGCGGTGGTAATGACAGTACTTTGGGTTCTCCATCTCTATCGGCCGAGGTTTTCGTCTTGGTGGAAGAAGCTAAATTCTGTCTCCTTGTATGAGCATGTCCAAGATGGGCTTGACGTGGCCGTCTTCGAAGGAGTAGGTGATTTACGGCCATTATTTGTCTGCCGGTTTTGGCTCAGGTTTCTGCGCTGTGTATAGCCTGCTTACCCCTGCTGTCCCGATTGTTGGAGGGGTTACCCCCATTGTCGTTGTTGGTATTAGGACGCTTGCCCTTGTTCTCTCCGTCCGAGATGTGCAATCCCAATTGGCGAGCCTTCTTCAATCGTTCTTCGGCGCTTGTGGCACTAATGATAAATGTCTTCCAGTCCTTGAATTGACTTTCGCCTATCCAGAGGCTGATTGTTGGAAGCAATCTCTTTTGGCAAATTTCAATCAAGGAGGAATCCGGATTTCCAGAGGGCAACTTCATTGCGGTTTGGCAAAACCGCTCGATATAGTTCCTTGTCATCTCTTTCTCCCCTTGGACGACGTCCATGAGGGTGGACATTGTGATGTCCTGCCCTACTTCGTAGAATCTCTCCAAGAACATGCGCTTGAAGTCGGTGAAGGAGTGGATGCAGTTGTCTAGCAGGTTGCGATACCAGTCGAAGGCGACTCCTTCCAATGCCCCGATGAATAATCGTGTGAGGATGGCATCATCATGGGGCAGATGGTCGGTGGTGACCTCGAAGTAAGTGATATACCGACTTGCGGAGGTCTTGCCATCATACGGGTTGATGTTGAACGGCTTATATCTTGGTGGGAAGGGGACATCCCTCCAGGCAGCAGGGTACGGTTGCCGTATTCTGAGGTCTTGAGAGTTTTCTCGAGCGTAAAACATGGCTCGGAGCTCCTGGACCTCTCTTCTCGCTTCTCGGGCCTCATCTACAGTGGTGGGGGCCGTTACTTCAGGAGGATTGTTTCCCGGATTTGGTGCCACTGAATTCGAGTTTGCATTGACCGTGGGACCCGCGCTTGATTGGCCAGGCGTCCCTCCTTGCAGAGTTGGGAGGGCTGCTTTGATCTCGTCCACAGACTTGACCAAGGCATGCAGTATGGCCTCCAGAGTGTCGATGCGTTGGCGATCACTAGAACCGCCTTGGCTGCTGTCCGCCATGAATACCGTCTTTACATGAGGAGAGATGGACGGGACGGTGGAGGAAGCGCCCTCCGAATCATACCCCTGTAGTGAGAAGTCATCGGGATATGTGGGAATGTCTTCCTCTGATTCGGACTCAGAAGGAACAATACCCCCAGTTTCCGAGTTTGTCTCGTCTTGGGAGTTGTGGACGTCCTCGGGGACGTCGGGGTTTGCTGTATCTGATGGGAGAGTTGTTTCCTCCGGCTCATCTTCTTGGAACATCGAATTGTCGTAGAGGTTCGGAGGAGTGCTAACCCCAGTCCCAGAACCCCCAGTGGTGCGGACGATGAATCTTCCACTGTAGCAGATTTCGTCTTAGAACGGGTACCTTGGAAAACTCCGGTGGTGGGCACCCGTTTTGACGATAGTCTCTTAGTCATAGTGGTTGAAATCTTCGGACTGGGAACATTTGTCTTCTTCCCTCTTCCATCGGCGGGGACTTTCTGAGCAGAGTTACAGGAGACGACGGGAAATGCTTCATCCTCTGAACATGGTTGTTACAGTCTTTGGAAGATGGACTGCCGGTCTTCTCGTATCGTCGCGTTATTGCAACAGCAGTTAACGATGACTTGGGTGCAATGACGCCCGTAGGAGGACTCTTTGCACCCCGATGCACATTCTCTTTCCTTGCATTTGTGGAGGATGGCCTCACGCAAGTCAGATGGGTCTGGATCGACCATGTTTGCTCTCTGGATTTTGGGAGACTTTTGCAAACCTCTCTGTCCGTTTTCCGCCGGGGCCTGGACTCGAGTGGTTCTGTACAACTTTCCATCTGAGGCCCGCATAACAGTATGCAGGACGCTCGGATGGTCAGAGGTCGGGTCAGCGGATCGAGCTTGCCAAGCTCGCACTGCCCTAGACTTCTTCGCTCTAGTGCGTAAGGGTACATAGTAGGAAGAGGCTAAGTGATACTGGAGAGAGTCAGACATATCTTCTTGAGATCACAAGAGATCAGGACCATAGGAGAGGCGGTCGAAGACAGAGCCACGTGGAATAGGCATCATGCGGCTGTCATCAGTAATCTTCATGCGGCTGGCAGACGTAGCTGCATAGGCTTCCTTCATACGGCTGGGAGTCTCGGCCGCATGAGTTTTCTTCATGCGGCTGGATGATCTGGCCGTATAGACCTCCTTCATGTGGCTGGCCGATTCAACTGTATGAGCATCCTGCATGTGGCTGGCAGACTTGGCCACATGAGTGTTCGGCTTCTTTTTGGGGCGCATAAAACCACTCTTTGTCCCTGCAAGTCCAGCATCATAGTACTTTCCTCTGCCGGACTTGGGGACAGTAGAGTCCTCTACGGCTCGAAGTGGAGCCGTATGAGAGCCGCCTTCGCCGTCTCGGGTAGCAGAGAGTACTTCGTCCAGAGCTTGGGGAGGAGCAAATGATTTTGGCTTCCACTCGCAGCGAGCCTTCTTTGTGCGGGTTCGCTTCTGGACCGGGCCAGCACTTCCTTCAGAGAGTATTTCTTCAAACGCCTGTTGGTCGAAGCGGACGACCATCTTCTGTTGCGTGGAGCCAAGTTTGGCTGCATCCGATTGCGTCACCAATTCCTCAGCCGTGGAGAAGTTTGTCCCCAGCAGAGTCGCCATCGTGTTTGCCATAAAATATAAAAGAATAGAACAATTATCGGAGGACTGGACTTTTACTTCATAATACAAACTCGCTTGTACAAAGAAAGCCTAGGAACGAAAACCTAGGTACAGCAATCTAACTACAATTGTTTATTTTAGATTCTGGGGAAGACGGTAGAGGCTCGGGAAAGCGACGGCAGCTCTGCCTTACTCCTTGGACGATCGGGTGCAGCCTTGGCTCTGTAGAAGAACTGCTTGGCGTTGATGAAGAAATGCTCTCTCTTCAGGCTCTTTCTCTGGCTCTCTGGCTCTCTATGTCTCTCTCTGTGTATCTCTCTCCGTCTCCGTCTGTCTCTATGTATCTTTTTGTAAGGGGATGGCACCTTTCTATTTATAAGAGTGGGGGGGCCTCATTAGGGTTTACAATGATTGCCCATTCTTGAAAGTCGGCGGCTAAGGATCACTGGATCTGGGCCGTTCATCGAGATTTGAGCAATAAATGTGATTGCATCAAATCTTTTATGGGTAATTAATGCTGATTGACATAAATCCTCCTGATTTGTCATGCTAACCTCGGATTTCTCGACACATGTCATTAATTTGCTTGTTTGCAAATGATCTGATTTGATCCCAATATTTTATTAGGATTTGTTGAGGGATTTCGATCAATCTGATGCCATGTGCCCTGCTATCATGCCACGTGTCGTAACCGCAAGCCACATCAGAAATCTGAGCCACAGAAAAGTTGCTCCTCATTGGGCCGCATAAGGCTGGCCACGTGTCAAGGCTGCCTGAGAGTGGCCCCCTAAACATTTGGACCGCATGGTAATGATTTGAGCTGCATGAGTATGGATGACCGCATGATGGGTGCCTTCTTCGTTAACCGCATGAAGATAGTCTACGTAAGCCGTATGAAGATAGTCTTCGTGAGCCGCATGGGGCTGGTCTTTGTGAGCCGCATGGGGCTAGTCTTCTTGAGCCGCATGGAGGAGTCTCCGCTTGGACCGCATGGAGGAGCCTCCGCTTGGGCCGCATAGGATGGTCTCTACTTGAACCGCATACGACTGTCCACGTGTCAAAGCCGCATGACAGTTTCTGAATCTCGGGGGATCGTGTCAGAGATTTTCTTCGCTTCCCTAGGAGTCCGTCATTATGAGGGAGTCATAATGATATCTTTGTGTCAGAACTGTCATCTTGTCAGAGCTGTCAGCCGTCAAGACATTTAATGTAGTAAGGGACAATCGGAAGAGATGTTTGCAGGCTACGTGGCTTCCCTCTGAGCCGCATAGAACTTGTTTGAGCCACATAGACGCTCGAGCCGCATGGATACTTGAGTCGCATGAACTCTCTGAGCCGCATGTGGCTCTCTGTCCGCATGGATCTTTCTTTATTCTTTTCCATGCTTCTACAGACGTAGGCCCCTGGTGCCCTATATGGGAACTATGCCGATCCTATTTACAGCCAGGGCTCATGCGTCGAAGGATTGTATCTCAACTGCATATTCACAGTAGAATGGTCAGGGACCCGATTGCATGCATACCTTTTTCTCTTATTATATTATCACAGTTTATATGGTATGGTGTTTTCTTATATCTTGCTATGTCCCATGAGGACCTGGTTATCTCTTCAGGTTTAGACGATTTTCTACAAGAGTACGGAGCGGCGTTGGAGCTATCCCACATCGATGACGAGACAGTCTTTACTGATGTCTAGTCTATTCTTTATTTGAGACATTAGTGGACATATTTTTGTATCTCATTTCTTTCTATTTGTGGAGGTTGGACTCCGATCTTGTGAGACTATTTTTTATAGCTGTTTGGAGTGAGTATGTTCACCCGGCTATCTTTTGATACTTTTACTTATTTATTTGGACTCTATTATCTTCTGTGTTGAGCCGTGATGAGATTAGATTATATATTGCTGGCCCGTGGTTATTTTATTTACAGCTTATGTGCATATTTGAGGATTCTATATATTGGAGTATTCTTCGTATATGTGCAGCTGGCATGTTCACATGCTTGGTCCTATGTATTTTGGGACTGGGGCGTTACACCTATGATATAACCTTTCAAATTATTTCCGAAGGATACATATCCTTCCCTTTTCATCGATAGTGTTACGAAAAGATTTGCATTTTCAGTCATATGTCTCGAGCACCCACTATCGAGAATCCACTTGCTTTTAGAGGACGAAGGAAGGTCCACCTACACCACGAGTAGATGTGACCTTTGGTATCCAAATCTTTGAGGGTCCTGAAAGGTTAGTCTTTGGTACCCATGCATATAGTTTTAAATCAACAAGTCTTCTAATTCTATACTGTGGTAAAGTGTATCCATGTTTACCACAGTAGTGACAAGTAGCATGTAAATTCGTATTAGGTGCAGGATAGTAGTGATGTCTATGTGTTTCTCGTGCTGCATGTGAATGTGTGTTCATAAAAGCATGTCTGTGTGTGCCATGTTTATGTGTAGGTGTTTGTCGTGCTGCATGTGAATATGTGTACATAAAGGCATAATTGTGTGCAGCATGAGTATATGTGTGTTTCTTGTGACGTGTATTCTTGTGTTGAACAAACTTTTATCTTGTGTATGTGTTGTGACTGTGAGACTGGGTTTGAGGCTGAACAGCTTGTTTTCCTAGTTTGATCTCTAATCTTTTAGAAGAATTGCACATGTCATCATACTTGGCAGTGAAGGCATAAATTCTTACAGCAACAATATATACTTCTTTTTCTTGTCTAAGAGTTCTTTATTGAGTGTTGTAATATCACGTGTTTGTTTCTCAATAAGAGATTTGATATTGTGTAAGCTTAATTTAAGCTTGGATACCTCCTCAGTGTTCTTCGTGGGTGGTGTGTCTCTAACATTATCAAGTAAACATGAAAGTCTATGAATCTCAACTTCACGAGTCTTGATCTTATCCTTTGCATGTTTATACTTGCTAATTAACTTTCTGTGATCTTCAAGTAAGTCACTAAAAGCATCACCAAGTTCATCAAAAGTAAAGTCATCAAGAGGACGTTTATTACCTTTTCGGACGTTGCCATTAGACAGACATTTGCTATATCTTAGGGAGAGTCCTCTTCTTTTTCTGAGTCACTGGCTTCGCTCTCGTGCCAGATACTTGTGTTGGCAAACTTCTGAGAGGTTGGCCTCTTGTACGATCTTTCATATCGGCTTCCTTTCTTTGTTGTAGGGCAATCTTTCTTGACATGCCCCATCATTTTATAGCCGAAATAGATAGGCTCTTCATCGTCCTCTTTGTGTTGCTCCTTCTTTCTTTGGTTGAAATGAAGAAACTTCTTGAAGTTGCGGACCATGAGTGCTTGATCTCACCTTCGAAGTCATCGTCGTCCGTTTCTTCGGGAACAACCTTTCTGCGATGAGCTCTTAGAGTAATTTCTTTATCCTTTGGAGCCGCTTCTTCAAAGTCCTTGAGATCGAGCTCATGCGTCATTAGCTTGCCCACCAAAGTTTCCAGAGACATGGTGGTGAGATTATTGCCTTCGATGATTGCCGTAGCTTTGAAGGTTCAGTTCTTTGTTAGTTCCCTTAGCACCTTGCATATCTTCTCATGGTTGGAGTAGTCTTTACCGAGGGTAGATAGAGGGTTGATGATGTCGAGGAATCTAGTGATCATTTGTTTGATCATCTCATTGGGCTTTATCTTGAATGTATCGTACTCCTGTGTTAGACGACTGATTTTTGATTCTTTAACCTGTGTGGTTCCTTCATGGGTCACCTCCAGAAGCTTCCATACTTCATATGAGATGGAGTATGTAGAGACTCTGTTGAATTCAGTCCTATCTATAGCACAGAAGAGAGCATTAATAGTCCTAGCATCTAGACTAGCCTGTTTCTTTTCTTGGTCAGTATATTTGTCGTGGGGTTTATCTATGAGATTTCCCTCAATAACAATTCTAACAGGCTTCTTGTAACCATTTGCGACTATGGTCCAAAAATCAAAGTCGAGAGACTTTAGGTAGAAACTCATTCTGGTCTTCCAATAGGTGTAGTTGGTTCCATCAAAGGTGCGACCTATTTGTGAACTGTCCTTCACCATAGTTGGTAAAGATAGGTTATGTGGTTGCCATTGATCAGCTCTAGGATGTTAATCCGTTATCAAGAGAAGAGAGCTCTGATACCAATTAAAGTTATATGTAGGCAACTCTAGAGGGGAGTGAATAGAGTTTATGTCAAAAATAATCATCAATTAAAAATTCAACTCTATGCTAGTCCAGAATCAACTACCAACAGAATATATAATCAGAGTAGTAATACAAAAATTTAAGAGAGATCAGAAGAGCATACGCAAACACAGTAATTTAACTTGGGTTCCCTCGTGGAGGACTAGTCCAGGCCTGAGAACTCTCACTCAGGATTGAAATCCACTATTTATGAAATAGGGTACACACACGTGCCTTTACTCAGAAGAGCACGCCAACTTCTTACAACTTCGCAGAGGCGAAACTTGGAATTATCCAAGTGACTTCTTTACAACTCTTGCACAGAACTTCTAGCTGAATCGCACTTGAGCACCATGAAGCTTAGGAAGTTTTGTGGCTAGTAGATTGGAAGATGAAGGCTTAGAATGTATTAGGCTTAGAAGATTGAGAGTGAGAGACGATTTGAAGTGAAAGAAATCAAGCCCTATATATACTAGTATGAGGAGGCAGATTTTGGCCAGAATTCTGTCTCAAATATTCAAAAATTTGAATGTTGGACAGCCTAGATCAAGGTGTTCCTAAATATTAGCATCCTGAAATTTAGGGGGTAGAGTTCGGCCCGAATTCTTATTCCCTTGGGCCAGAATGTTTATGTAGGCTAGAATGGTTTGGTTTAGTTCATGGATTGTCTCGTTTTGTATGGTGGAGCTTAGATAAGTAAGTCTAGGGTTGAGATGACTCAGTGTGACTCAACTTACATGTTTCTAGACTCAATAAAATAAAAAATTACAAACTCAGTACAAGTACATTTGCTATGTAACAACTTGTCGATGACGTCTATCGTGAATTTGATATGTTGTAGATGATGTTCTTGTCTTGAGCTTGATGTATCATCTTGGATCATATAAGATATTATTTTGTTAATTCTCTAAATTAGGTTGACTGTGATCCAGTTTGGGTCAACAAAAACTCCATCAAGCCCCGTAAGGTGTCGCAGACCATGGCAGGGAGGAGGGCAAGACGATAGCCAAAAGCCAGCTTCATGGACGACATGATGAGGTTCCTATTCATCCTGTCAACTGACCTTGAACCCCCATGGACTACACAAGTTCGGAGCCAGATCATCAGGAAGGATCTCAGTACCTTAATCTGGGACATAGCATACAAATTATGGCAGAAGTAATTATTAATGTTAGAAGCTGGCTCCCCTTAGCTATCCACCAGAGGGCTGTGTTCACCTATCTTAGCCATCAGTTCATCAACTTCCGTGGGTGTAAGTTTATCATGAATCAAGAAGTTAATCTACTTCGGCCCAATTAGGTGCTGAGTAGAAACGTGATTCCTCCAGGTAGAAACATGAGGGGGAGCCTTCACGAAATCTTGGTGCTGGCACATCTAATGATGGCATAACAGCTCCTTGTACACATCCATCATTATTGGTTCTTTGCTTCAAGATCCACCAACTCCTCGTTGTAAGGAGTGTACTCTTCGTATGGCTCGTCGCTCCATAGAAGCTTTGAGATTGAGTACATCTCATGAAGTGCCAAACCCAGCTTGCCTCTGGAAGTGTTAAAAGTTTCAGTATGGTTGTTATACATCTCCAGTAGAGCCAGAAGCATATGTTGGTTTATCTCCATGCCATATTGGGTGCCTCGTATGACATAGTACAGGCTGATCCCCTTAAGCTCCACTTCGTACTGCTTTAGTATCCACAACATCAAGTCATGCCACTTGGTCTCATGATGGACCCTCGATGCGAAAGGTCCCCTTCGAGTATGAGACCTCCTCTACAAGTAGGCAATTAGCAAAAGTGGAGGCCCCAAAAGCCATAATGTTAGGACTCAGTTCATTAAAAATAAGCCCTGGATGCAGCACCCTAAGGGTGTAAGATGGCCCATCGCGGGCATAACTAAAAATGTTCTTCTTTTGGGAGGTGGAATCTAGCTTGAAACAGCCCAACAGTGCTCCTTCTTGAGTAGGAGTTAGGTCCTAGCCCATGTGCCACTTTTTGGCCAAGCAAGCAATAGTCGGGAGTAGGAGATATCGCTCAGTCACTAGCATATACAACCAAAGATCATAGTTCTCAAAGTTCTAAGCGTCCTTGATCTTCATGATCTTTGTGTTCTTAGAAATTATCATATCCCCGAATAGGAACTGGGGTTTCAATATCTCAGTTCCAGCATCATCACCGGTGGGAATTTTTCCCCACTCCATCATGTGTTGAAAGTAGACAAAATGCTGGACCACGATCATCACCATTCTCCTAGGAAACTGGTCCTGAGGAATTAATTCTCCACCTCTTTGTTATAGTCCATGCCCAGAGCATAGACGGATGAGTCAAAGCAGATCTCATCAAACATGAGTATAACCACGGACATTGCACATAAAGAAACAAATAAAGTTAGAAGATATTCAAAATATCACAAAAAAGAAGACAAGTACATAAATGGGTCACCACTTGAGCTTCAGCAGATGCACTACTAAGTGTCCATGTGCATCAGCAAGCAAGCCTCAGCACATGAACAACTTAGTGGCCATGCGCATCAACAAGCAAGCCTCAGCGCATGCACAACTAAGTGGCCATGCACATCATCAAGCAAACCTCAACGTAGGCACAACTCAGTGACTATGCGCATCAGGAAGTAAGCCTCAGCGCAGGCACAACTCAGTAGCCATGCGCATCAATAAGCAAGTTTCAGTACAAGCACTACTCAGTGGCCATGTGCATCAACAAGTAAGCCTCAGCACAGGAACAACTTAGTGGCCATGCATATATGCAAGCAAGCCTCACCACAGGCACAACTCAGTGGCCATGCACATATGCAAGAAAGCCTCATCGTAGGCACAACTCAGTGGCCATACGCATTATCAAGCAAGCCTCAGCGCATGCACTATTCAGTGGCCATACGTATCAACAAGCGAGCTTCGGCGCATCTTCTAGACACTACTTTGGAAAGTAGTGTCCATGCACGTCAATAGTAGAGCTTTGGCACTTAGCTATGGTTCATATCTGCTAGTTCTTTATATGTCCTTTATTATTATTGTTTCTTATCGTTCTAGCTTATTTTGTGCTAATTATATTAAATGTAATATAATTGTACTTTGCTTCCACCCTGACTGGTTGTAGACATTATAGGAGAGGATGGCGACTATCTTTATTCTTCTTATTATGGATTATCAGAGGGGTAGTGTTGACGATGTTGGTACCGAGACTCAGGAACCATGATCGATCTCTACAGGGATCTAGCTTTACTTTTTTAAGTTATTCTTTAGTTACTTTCATAGTTGGACCGAATTTGTCCCCGGATGGACCATATTATTATTCTAGATTTAGTCTTTCTACTGTTGGATTTGGATTTTATATTTCATTATCTATCATACTCTTATTTCCTTGATTTATGTTGTGGCTGAGTATATTTGTATCTGTGGTCACTTGTATCTGTAGAGGATTTATTATGTGTTACTAGACAAGTTCTATCACCAATACCGTGGCATAGGTTGGGCTTGGCTACGTACTCGTACTCGACTATCCAGGAGCGGGTCATGACAAGTTTTATGGTGGCCAATGCAGGTCACACTTAGCCATTCGGCTATATTATTGTACCGAGTGTACCAACAAATATGATTATATTTTAAGGTCCTCCTCCACATGCTTGACACGTTATTGATCTCCATCATTGACTTTAACTATTTTTTGATTTGTATTATGCTTGAATCTTCCTACCATTTAATGATTTTCTTTTATTATAGTTAATGGATTCCCAGAACAGGCATACCACTTTCATGGATACCCACCAGTTGCATGTATAACTTTAACATATAGGACACCGTCATCACATGGAGGCCAATTTACTCATGATAGCAACCAGTCATATCCGTACACCTTGAGATTTTGCAGAGATGATATTCCACCGCCCCTACAGTTTCCTCCGTAGACTCCACCTCCACCACATGTTGTCCCAGCTATTACCATAGATGGTGCCCAACTTCTTGGAGTCTTCTAGAAACTCATCGATTTCCAGACGGAGCAGGCTAATATTTTTTGCGACAGTTTAAGAGAGGCTCTTCAGGTTAGAGAAGCTCCTTGACCGTGCCCAGGAACTTCCAAGGACTTCATGAACCTCAGGCCCATAGAATTTTATGGGATCGAAGGGATTCTCTATGCTGATGAGTGGATAGAGAATGTGGAGCAGCTTCTTTGGATGGCTCATGTTCCTGAAGATTTGAAGATAGAGTCAGCCTGCATACAATTATTCGATATTGCTAAGACGTGGTATCAAGATGAGCCCAGACTATATGCACCTGATGTGACTTGGGCAGAGTTCAAGGAGCCATTCAAGAAGTTTTACCCCGACGTAGCTCAAAAGGCTTTAGAGAGTCAGTTCGAGAGACTAGAACAGGAAAACCTCATCGTCGACGTATATACCGCAGAGTTTAGTCGCCTCAACCATTGCATGAGTACATGGTTGGCACTCATAAAAGTCAAGCCCGAAGATTCAAGAAAGGATTATCTTGCGAGATTTGCCTAGCTGTTAGTACCAATCGAGCCACTACCTTTGAGGAGATCTTGAAGGTAGCACAAGGAGGAGGAAGAGAATTGGAGCAAAGACCAAAGAGAGTTCGAGATATGTATAAAGGAGTTAGCAGCCAATCGGGACCAGCAAAACCTTTCAATATTCCAGGAAAGACTTCACCACAACAGTATCATCAAATCATCGTCCCCAGCACGAGCAGTTCCATCCATTTGGTAAAGCCCCAACACCACAACAGCAGAATCAGACTCAGGCGACTACTACATGCTCAAACTATCGGAGACCAGAACATTATTTTGATATATTTCGTAAAAGGCTGGGACAATACTTATCGTACGGATCAGCTACGCACTAGGTGAAAGATTGTCCAATAATACTTTTTCGTCAAGGCCTAATACCTACTCTATGAGGACCAAAAGGACCACAAACGACTCAGCAGAGGGGCCCACCACTTCCTACTTAGCAGCAAAAATTTGCTCAGTACCAACAACAGAAGGGAGCACCACAGCAGGGTCATGCTTTCGCTATGGCAGTCGAAGAGCTAGAGGCTACTGCAGATGTGATCGCAGGTTCTACTTTACTCAATTCCATATAATCTATTATTTTATTTGATTATGATACGTTTCATAGTTTTATATCAGTAAGTTTTGTGCAAAAATATAATATAGCCTCCGAACTCATCAATTAGGGTTACAAGATCATGACTGGAGGAGGTATTGTTCCAGTCCGTGATGTTTGTTGTCACAACCCGCACCCAGAATTTGGGCATGAATCATAGGCACACCCAGCCTATGCCGTAGAGTTGATGGTAGAACGCTGTATAATCACAATATAATGAACAACTCATGTAGTATATATACTCCACTTGGGAGGACAATAACTCATATAACCAAATCCAATAATCAATCAAAGCTCTAACAAGAATCACACAATAGAATATAAAGAGAATAAAAAAGTCACAAGAGCCATAAACTAGAATACTCCAAAACTACATGTCCAATAAAATGTCAAATAGTAATGTCAACTAAAATCTAGAGACAAATCCGGCCTCTAAACTAAATTAAATCTAACTAAGTATTAGCTGTTAGGCCAAGTGCTGTGAACTCCTTCTAAAATGTAAGGCCAGGCTCAGCTGTATTTTCCATATATGGACCATACTGATTAGGGCATCTATCCTCATCTAATCACCTAAAATGTTTACCCATTTAGGATGAAATGAGTACAATTCATTGAGTACAATTCCAAATATATAATAACGACTATAAGACAATAGTTAGTCATAAAATATATGATGAGAATATCAAGACAAATTAACAGGAAACATGAGGAAGAGTAGACATGAATATATATATATATATATATATATATATATATATATATATATATATATATGACAGCATGTAATGAGTAAGACAGGAGAATATAACTATCTATGTGTTTTGAAGTACTCTTTCGATATGTGATCGGTCTGGAAGAGTTACACCGCAAGGTCTATATAGGATTTGCATCTCCAAGCTCTACTGTTCATGAAAAGTAAAACAAGATTGAAGGTCTGATCAGACATCTATTTAGTACTTTTCCGTCCTGACACAACATACGAAAAAGATGGCGTGATATGGAAAAGGAACAATGAAGTGCTACCTTGTAACGAGCATGTCAAGAATCAAGTATCATACAACTGGATAGTGTGATATAGTAATTAATAATATTAGAAACAAATAATAAATGTACTCGCCTGGTATCCTGAGCTGATGATACGGGTCTGGTGCCGACTCCGAGTCCAAGTCCAAGTAACCTATTTTGGGAATATTAATAAGTAATTGAAAAATTAATAACAAGCCATCTACTATTCCTATTAGGGATTGGCATATGTCTACCTCTATACTTGTTTTATAGTGATATCCCTACATGTTTATATTAACTACCTGTTGGGTCTCTTTGTTCTCATAACCCTATCTACTCTATATATGCAAGCATGGGTTTGCTACCCTTTTCCTTTACTTACATTTATATCTTCTAAGTCTACTAGGTTCCTCTAAGCTTACCCCTAACATATAACTATCTTAGATATGTCCCTATGTTGTCATATAGATACCTCCTATCTCTTGGTAGTAACTCTGGTACATCTCTACTGTAATGACATACAAATTATTAGTTGCTGCTTGTACCCAGGCTACACTTATTGATGCTTCCCTCTACTACTATCTAACCATCCTTTGTACATGTATTATCTATATTCTCGCACACAATGTTCTATGACTCTTATATTCTATTTCCCCCACATAGCCACTCCTAACTGCACTCCCTGTAGCAGGACACTCATGCCTAAACAACAGTATACCTAGAGGTACAAATGTCTGCTCAACCTACTGCTACTTGCATTAATGTCTTTAATATAATTTCAAGTATATGATACTAATCCTAATTACTGATACTCCTATTCAACACTAACTGATACATTTATTCAACACTAATTGATACATCTGTTTATGCTAACTGATACATCTGTTCACACTAACTGATACATCTATTCAACACTAACTGATACATCTGTTCATACTAAATGATACATCTGTTCACACTAACTAATACACCTACCTCCCCCTTATTTTAGGACTGATACCCAGTGGGTATCCCTTCCTGTGCATACCTACGAAATTCTGGAGTTGGGTTGTTTTCCCCCAAACTGAACACAAATAACTATATATACCCATGTGTCTAGGCATATCATGTCCTATTATAGATATGCTTACCTTGCCTAGGTTTTTGAAAACTAAATGATAGGTAAACACACAAATGCTGGATACACACACGCACACCCTTGTTTACCAAGCTGCCATGTATAAGCACAATCCAATTTCCTACTTCTATCCTACATTATGGTGTTTCAACACAGGTATCATTAAGTGTCATGTGTACTCCTTATAGTAGACATCTATGTGTATTGATAATTCAGGACAAACTTCCTTACACATGAACTTTGCCAATCTGTCACGTACCCAGGTACATGACTGACCCTTATTATTAGTGTCTGCTCTCCCAACCGCAACTATCTCCCTATTTAACAGGCACAACTTACCCTCAACCAACTATTTATCCATTCTTATGTAGACATAGCATAAACAGGAACCTAAGACTGCACCCCAAACCTCGACTTGACTTACTGTATCTGTCTACTGCTCTAATTTTTTTAGGATACTCCTACCCGACACATCCTCTATATCCCATGACCTGCACACCTACACCTACTCATATATGTTACCTGTACACCTAGCAATGTGTACAGTTTCTTGAAGACTCAAAAGTTGCTAAGCACCCTCCACTCCAATTTCCTAAACTGTTATGTAGACCCCTGTCAACCATCCATTTTCCCTAGGTTTTCAAGAACCCCTATTCTTGTTGTTACCTTTACTAACTGCTCCTTGTTGGTGTCACCAAACTTCCAACACTTCATTGAGCATTACCTACCACATGTGGTGTGTGAAACTGATACTCATGAGAACCTAAACACATCTGCATCTATAGGTAAGGAATACCCCCTTTTATACCAATGTAGGTTCTCCTATGATACTAATATAGGTTCCCATATATTCGACTGTAACAAATTCTCCCCTTCACCCTTTCACCTAGGTTCTTATGATACATAAAATCTGTAGGTATCTAATACACACTACAAGAAAAATGATCATTTATGGCGCTCAAAATGCGCCGTAAATGATCTTTTATGGCGTACATTGTGGTGCCGTGAATGATCCTATCATTTATGGTGTGTTGAAGAACGCCGTAAATGTTAATATATACTTCGTAAATGTAAACTAATTTACGCCAGAATTGATTTTTCACAAAATTTTGACAACTATTTACGGTATATTTAGTGTTCCGTAATTGTTCTTTCACGCCATACATTTATGCGCCGTAATAGATATTCGCACAGGGTCAAATACGACATAGATATACGCCGTAATAGCTATTCCTGAAGGATCAAATATGGCATACATTTTGATGCCGTAAAAGATATTTTTGACAAATTATGTTTACCATTTATGACATATGTAGCCTGCCGTAAATAATTTTTGATAAAAATTTTCATCAAATTATTATTATTATTATTATTTTCATACCAATCCCTATTTATTTAAATATGGATATCAATGGTAAATAAAGTATATAACATAGCAAAAATAAGTTAAAGAAATAGTTGACTGACATATAATCCTAATCAAACTACAAAAGTGAAAAGTAATTCAAATAGACCCAGACACGTGAGATCATAAATCCGATTCAGTATCCAAAATACATTAATAGCAAACAAAAGGCCATTCCAAAGTATATCATGCCATATTGTTGCATGAACTACAAAACTATTGTAGTACTGAATTAATAATAATACAATATTTCAATATAAATTGAACTTGTTTTATACTTTGCCCAACTTTGGGAAAAAATGTAAATTGTCTTCTATGTAAATTTTAGCTCAAATGGTTGCAGAGGAGAAGCTTCAAACACAATACCCAAATTTTTTCATTGATTGATAACCTGCACAAACATAAAATGTATTTTAGTTCATTATATCCAATTTGATGTATATATAAACACAACAAAAAAAATGCATAAATTATAGCATGTTATTCCCACAATGATATAATCTAAATACTTGTGGACATTTGGAGAAGAATCATATAAGTTCCCAAGCTTCAATCTCTTTTTGAATTTTTACTTAGGAGCATGTTGTTCACAAATAAATAAACAGAAACTGGACACTATTGGACCATATGTTCCTAAGCTGATTCAAGAGATTACATAAATTTAAATCAGTGTAAAAAAACTGGATACTATTGGGTCAACTAATGAGAACTTAAGAAATTTGGGTGCATATAATTGGGCTCCATCTTCCTCTTTCTTTGACAGCTTATGTTCCAAGTTAAGCTATATACATTGAAGTGGCTGTTGTTTGAATTATTTATCCAAAATGAAATACCTAAACAAGGGTTACGTTCATATAGCTCTAAGCAAGCAGTTCCTAGATAGACCAAGTGTCTCATTGAACAAATTCCTTCCAAAAGAAGGTTTAATCGATATTGAAATATTGTTTCATAGAAGACTTGGAAGCAAACACCCTGTATATAAAAATCTGCAGATGGTGTTTGCTTATATGTTTATCATTTGAGCTGGCAAGTCTTCTCGTTGAACAAATACCTAAACAAGGGTTACTTTGCTTCCATGTCCTCGCAAACACCCTGCTATTGTTTCAATGCACTTGGTAGAGGACTTGGAAGCAGGGTGAGAATAATGGGGTTAGCTATTTAGAAAAACTGCAGATGGAAGATGTACCTACATATAAAATACTGGACACTATTGGACCGTATGTTTCGAAGCAGTTGGAAGATATCATATAGCATTCCAAGACTAACCTCATAAAGTAAATGTCTACATTTCATTGTTCAGTCCAGATTTTGTTTTTAAACCTGTAGAAGAAAAAGAATCACATAGTTTATGAAATGCTTAAAAATCACACACTTTTAGAAAACTTGATGGGGGTATGCCCTTTGTGCATGGCAAATATGCCGTAACAAAGACAAAAAACAAATACGCCGTAACAAAGACAAAAAACAACTCTTATACGGTGCATCAATTTACGCGCCATAAAAATGTGTCATTTATGGCACGCAGCAACTGCACGTCATAAATTATGTGCCTTAAATACTAAATTTTCTTGTAGTAACAGGTATGATGGGGTCTGCACTTCACTTGCCTTATGATAATGCCTAATAGCAAACATCCACCTAACTCTATTTCAAACCTACTAAGTACTGCTTAACGCAAACCCGTCCCTTCCAGTACTTGGGCATCCTGGCAATAACTGCTATACTTAATAGATTGGATTTTCTGTAGTAAACTAATTTCCTATTACTGAGATATACTATCTATTTGACTAATCGAGTTTTTCTCCCATAGGACTCTTCTTGAGCATTTAATCAAACAGTATTTGGCGTAATAACATAGAGTGCAAGTAAAAGCAGGGAATTACCTGACAGGGCTCGATGCAGGGTTCAACTGGCTTCAACGGCAACACAACTGCTACTCTCTCGATGGGAAGAAAATTCAGAGTTTTTAGGTTTTCACGTAGATGAGAAAAAAGGGTTTGATTTCTGGGGTTGACTATATAATATATAATCATTTGGATAAAATCAATTGGACTAGATTGAGGCTTTGATAAGGATTTGTTCTAATCCCAATATGATTATGGAAAATCGAATTTGAACTCAAACCAAGTTCGAGTACAGGGAAGATAGGTGATTTGGCCAGGCAGAATTTAAATAGCTAATTTTCACTAAAACCTTCAATATTTGGGTTTTTATAAAACACTTTTTTAAGGTGAATTAATAATAATATTTACATATTAGTATATTTAAAGAAACAAAATTTACACTAAAGAGGTATAATTGGATTCAAGGGTTTACATTTGCAACGATTATTCTATAGGCTTGGGATGCAGGAATCTGTGCGTAAGCTTACTCACATTATCGCTTTCTAGTTTTGATATTGTTCACGGAATGGATTGGTTGAGTAAGAATTATGCTACAATTGATTGTCCTAGAGGTTGTGTTGTATTTCGTCCATCAGGAGAGGCCGAGTTCGAGTTTGGTAGAGGAGCCGTGGAGCAGGATGATAGGATTAGCTTTGGAGCTGTGATGGAGGAGAATGAAGTGCCATATCCTATTGTTACAGAATTCTTGGATGTATTCCCCGAGGAGTTGTTAGGACTTCCACCTGATAGAGATGTTAAATTCTCTATTGATCTAATACCGGGAACAGAACTAGTGTCGAAGCATGTCTATAGGACTAATAACAATGAGAAGGTAGAATTAAAGAAGCAAGTTGATGAGTTAGAAGAAAAGGCTTTATCAGATCGAGTTCTTCGCCTTTGAGAGCTCCGGTATTGTTCGTACCAAAGAAAGACAGAACGGTATGAATGTATATCGATTATAGAGCCTTGAACAGCCTCACCATCAAGAATAAATACAATTTTTTGCAGATAGATGATCTTTTTGATCAGTTGAGTGGTGCTAAGGTATTTTTGAGGATCGATTTACGATCGGGTTCACTAGGTGAGGGTGAAGAAGGTAGACATTTTGAAGACTGCATTCAGATAAGGTACGACCCGTATGAATTTTTTTTGATACTGTTTGGATTGACGAATGTTCCAGCTATTTTTATGAACTTCATGAATAAGGTATTTAACCATTACCTTGACAAGTTCGTAGTAGTGTTTATAAATGATATCCTCATGTATTCGAAGACCCCGGAAGAACATGAAGAGCATTTAAGGATAGTGTTGGAGACTTTGAGGAAGGAGAAGTTTTTATGGAAAACTCTCAAATACGTGTTTTTTCTAGATAAAGTGGAGTTTCTGGGGCATGTTTGTTAGCCCATTGCCAAATGGTCACACCTGATTTTGACAATCAACGACGACTTAAGTCGATATGCAAAATATAAGAACTGCTACTAATGTTTCACGTCATTGAAGTCAATATCAAAAGAACGTACTGCATATACAACAAGCATTCAATTCATCGTCCAAAAGCAAATTTTAACAGAATCCAGAATGAGTCATTTTTACATTTCTTCTGTATTTTCACCTTTATTGAGTCTAGGATACAAAAATGTAAAATCGATCGGATATTACTGGCTTAGTTTATCTCCAGTCCATATTTCCAAAATGCCTACCCATATCTCAAAATCTACATATCCAAAAAGCCCAAAATACCTATGCAATTTGGTTTATTCAAATTTAGTTCAAAACTACCAGAACTCTGGCCGAACTGTAACCAAGTTCGGTCCGAGTTTTGATCGAGTTTAGTCAAGTCAAATTTGAAATTCAGTTGCCTCAAAATCTACATACAACGTTCGTTTGTGAGATTTTAGCATCCGAACTCTACCCGAGTTCGGTCAGAAAAAACACCTATAAATAGAGAAGATTTTCATATTTCTAATTACTAATTCATTTTTCTCTCTATTCATTCTTAAAGTGTTTTTCAGTGATCTAAAGCTTTTACATTCCACCTATACTTCTTTTAGCCAAAGCCAGTAGCATCTTATTCGATTTAGAGTCTTTGGTTTACAGAGTTGTAAAGAGGTTGCAAGTCAAAAAACATCTTAGTTTTCAGAGTCGGTCATGCGCTCGTCACCAAACACGATGTTGTGAAGTCGGTCGTGCACTTGTCGCCAAGCACGGTATTGTAAAGAGACGGTAAGCTCTCATTTAGCTTACAAATAGTAGATTAATAACGGGCAAGAGAACTCGCGATTGGATTAGTCCTCTCAGAAGGAAACCAGTATATATCGCGATGTTCACCGAGTTTGATCTTCTATCTCTTACTGTAATTTAAATTGCTGTCTCTTTATTCCTGCCATAGTTTATAACTATTTAATTTTTAATTAGTGATTATTTTTGCTGCACTCACGCACACTCTATTCACCCCCCTCAAGAGGTGCTCAATGGTCCTACAATTGGTGTCAAAGAAGGTTATATTCTAATATAACAACCCTAGAGAGTATATGGTAGCAGTAAAATCAGTATTAAACGGTGAAGGACAATCCACAAATTGACCCCCACTATTTGATGGAACAAACTACACATATTGGAAAACACGAATGACTTTCTAAAGTATATTGACTTTGATCTTTGGTCTATAGTTGTTTACTGTTATAAGAAACCGGCACCTATAGTGATTGAGGGCGTACTTGTAGACAAGCCCCATGACAAATACACAAACGAAAAAAAGTTAAAGGCTAGTCTAGATGCACGTGCCATCAATGTACTATTCTGTGCAATTGACAAGACAAAGTTTAATCATGTTTCTTTCTGTACTACGTCTCATGATATTTGGAGACTTTTTGAGGTAACTCGTGAAGGTACTTCCCAAGTGAAGGAATCCAAGAATAGTAGACTAACACAAGAATATAAATCATTCAAGATGAACCCGGCGAGTCAATTACACAGATGTTTACTCGTTTCCTAGATATTACTAATCCTTTGCAATCCCTTGGTAAAGATTACAATAACCATAAGGAGATCAGAAAAGTGCTACAGGCTCTAATCAAGAATTGGAACCCAAAGGCTACTACAATCATTGAAAGAAACGATCTCACCACCATGACTCTGGAGACATTCATGGGCAAGCTGATGACCCACAAGCTGGACCTACAAGAATTTAAAGAAGCGACCCCTAAAGAAAAATCTATTGCCTTCAAAGCGCAAGCCAAAAGAGTTGCATATAATAATTTTGACGAAGAATCATCAAGTGGTGATGAGCAAGCCCTGCTAGTAAAGAACTTCAGGAAATTCTTAAAGTTTGGGAGATCAAACCGAAGGAAGAAAGACGTCCACGAAAGCAATAAAGAAGAAACAATATGCTTTGGATGCAAGAAGTCAGGGCATATAAAGAAGGACTGTCCACTGTCAAAGAAAAGCAGTCCATATGATAGATCAAGATCAAGCATGAAAGCTACAACTGGTCGAAAGTATGCAAATACAAGCAGCTAGCACGAAAGTGATGCCAGTGAATCAGAGGAATATGACAGACCCTGCAACACTGCTAATGTCTGTCTTATGGCATTCGAGAAGGTATCATCTAATCCTCTGTATGATGACTTTACTTTCGATGAGTTAGAAAATACTTTTAGCGAACTACTTGAAGAACACAGAAATATGTTAGACATGTATAAACAATTTTGCAAAGAGGTTAAGGCATGCACAACCGAAGTAGTAAGATTGTCTAATCTTCTCGAAAATATTAGAGAGACATCTACTACCAGTAACACGGATGAGATAGCCAAACTCAAGGTAGACTATCATGAGGCTATCCTCACCATTGAAAAGAAAAAAAAAGACTATGTCAAAATACAAGAGCTTTATGACATAGAGAAGAAGAGGCACTTAGTCACAGAGCAAAGACTTGCCGATATGACTGCTAAATATGAGGAGTCTTATGTGATCTCTAAAAAGTTAGAGATCAAGTTATGCAAACAAGCCACCCCTGTGACACAGCCTAAGGTTAGCCCTAATACTAAGCATATAACTAAGAGGTCTAAACCACAGAAAGTACACAAACAACACGTTTATCATAATCATGCTTTCACTTATAGGTTTTCAAAAAGACACAAATACATGTCAACACAGAATCAAAGAGCACTTTTTCAAAACTTAAACGTACTGTGGTACTCACGGAAACATATCACAGTATTGTCTAACAAAAAAGCTTGTTGACAATCAAACACTTGTCTGGAGACCTAAGACTAATCAAAATAGACCCTTTTAAGAAATGGGTACCAAAGGATTCATCTACTCGTTTTGTAGGTGGACCCTTAACCCTCTCATGCTAGAAGCAAGTGGATCCTCGATAGCGGATGTTCGCGATATATAACTGGTGATGCATGTTTGTTCGCTACGCTATCGATGAAGAAAGATGTCTCCTTCAGAAATAACTTGAGAGGTAATATAATTGCAAATGGCACTGTTGGTATGTCTCCTTACCCAGTAATAAAAGATGTTTGTCTAGTTATGGAGTTGAAACATAACCTACTGAGCATAAGTCATTTGGCAGATAATGATTATGGCATCAACTTTATAAAAGACAAATGTACTATATATGAAATATCATCTGGTAATCCCGTATATGAAGGGATTAGAGAAGACAATATTTATGTTTTCTTTTTAGAGAGTACTAATAATGCAGGAAGGTACCTAGTTGCAAAACAAGATGAAAGCTGGCTATGGCATATGAGGCTAGGACATGCCAATATGGATACTATCTCACGACTAGGCACCAAAGAGTTGGTAAAAGGACTCCCTAAAATCACATTCAAGAGAGACATGATATGTGCTGACTGTGAAAAGAATAAGGCAACTAGGTCAACTTTTAAATCCATCAACGCTATAAGCACTTTAAGACCCTTGCAGTTAATTCATATAGATTTATTTGGCCCTAGTAGAGTCGATACTCTTGGCGGTAAGCTCTACGTCTTTGTTATTGTTGATAATTTCTCTCATTTTATATGGTTTACTTTTTTATCAAATAAAAGTGATGCAACTTTTGAATTTCAAATATTTTATAAAAAGGTACAAAATGAAAAATGATTCATAATTACTCTATCCGAAGTTATCATAGTAACAAATTCGTAAATATTGATTTCAAATTTTTTTACAATAACAGTGGATATTACCATAAATTTATTATCCTAGAACTCCCTAACAGAATGGTGTTGTGGAAGAATCGTACTCTAAGCGAGATAGCTAGAGTCATGCTGAATCAGCATAATCTTTCTAAATATTTTTGGGCAGAAGCTGTTAGTACAGCCCGTCATATTTTAAATAGGGTGCTAATTCGATCTATATCGACGAAAACACCATATGGGCTTTGGTTTGGAAGGATTCCAAATATTTCTTATTTTAAAGTTTTTGGATGTCGCTATTTTATCCTGAACACCAAGGACAACTTGAAAAGTTTGACTCCAAAGCAGATGAAGTGATATTTCTCGGATATGCTACTAAGAGTAGAGGATATAGAGTATTTAATAAAATATCTATTATTGTTGAAGAATCTATTAACGTTACTTTTGATGAGCTCAATAGTCATAGATCTAACAATAGTGATAATGTAGATGCACAAGTTAAATCCAGGTCATCCAAAGATATTGCTACCAGAGAGAGCCCTGTGGAAGATCTAACAGAGAGATTCAAATCTTGGAAATTCTTGCCAGATCATCCAAAGACGCTCATCATAGGTGATGTATCAAAAGGTGTAAGTACACGTTGTTTTAGACACTGATATAGTAGCTAATGTAGCTTTATATCGCAAGTAGAACCTAAGACAATAGTAGATGCTTTTAATGATGAATTTTGGATTGATGCCATGCAAGAGAAACTTAATCAATTTGAGAGAAACTAAGTTTGGGAACTTGTTCCTGAACCTATTGGTCAATCGATAATTGGTACCAAATGGGTGTTCGAAATAAATTAAGTGAGGATGGGCAAATTCTACACAACAAAGTATATCTAGTTGCACAAGGTTATAATAAAAAGAAGGTATTGATTTGACGAGACATATGCACCTGTTGCTAGACTAGAAGCTATCTGCATATTTTATGCATTTGCATGTTTTTATAATTTTAAATTATTTCAAATGGACGTGGAAAATGTATTTTTGTGAAACAACCTCCTAGTTTTGAAGATTTTCAAAAATTCGATCACGTCTTCAAACTTAGAAAAGCACTCTATGGACTCAAACAAGCACCTAGTGCTTGGTATGAACGCCTAAGTACCTTTTTACTTGAAAATAGTTTTTTTAAAAGGAAGAGTTGATACTATTTTATTTATCAAGTCTTCAGATGATAAAATTCTTCTTGTGCAAATTTATGTAGATGACATAATATTCGGTTCTGCTAATGAAAAACTTTGTCAAGAATTTGCTAAGTGTATGCAGAGTAAGTTTGAGATGAGTATGCTGGGATAACTGAACTACTTCCTGGGACTCTAGATGAAACAACACTCACAGGAAACATTCATCAACCAAGCTATGTATACGAAAGATTTACTGAAGAAGTATGACTTCGACAACGTAAAGCCTAACTGAACTCGAATGGCTACATCAACCCGGCATGACATTAATGAAAGTGACAAACCAGTCGACTTGCGTAAGTATCAAGGTATGATTAGTAGTTTATTATAATTAACTGCTAGTCGCCCCGATATCATGTTTAGCATTTGCATCTGTGCTAGATATCAAGCTAATCCTAAGGAATCACACTTATGCGCCATTAAGCATATCTTTCGATACCTTAAGGGAACTTCTACAGTCGGCTTGTGGTATCCCAAAACTATATCTTTTGACCTAATCGGTTATTCAGATGCGGATTTTATAGGTTGTAAAGTTGACCGTAAAAGTACCGACGATACGTGTTATTTTCTAGGAAAAGCTTTAGTCTCCTGGTTAGCAAGAAGTAAAATTCTGTAGCGCTAGCAACGACTGAGGTTGAGTATATCGCCGCAGGACACTGTTGTGCTCAAATTTTGAGGATGAAGCAAACCCTAGAATACTACAATCTGTACTACACAAAGATTCCCATATTCTGTGACAACACTAGCACGATTAACTTGACTAAGAACCTGTTTGTCACTCACATATAAAGCACATAGAGATTCGTCATCAGTTTTTATGTGATCACCAACAACACGGAAATATTTGCTTAGAATTCATTGACACAGATCATCAACTAGCAGATATTTTCTCAAAACCGCTAGCTGAAGATTGTTTCAACTATATACGACATGAACTAGGCATACTTGAATTTTCGGATCATGATGCATTATGTTTAATAAAAACTCTTATAACTTAAAACTTTGATATTTATTAATTGAAGTTATTTTGGGTACAAGCCGGAAGGGTCCTTCTTAAAAAGATGTAAAAGTCTAAGCGATACGGTGTCAAATGTCTTCGGACTACCCTAGCTGGAATCCGACCCCTACAGCTAATCCAAAGTAATAAATGTTCTTAAATTGAGAAGTTCAAAAGTTATTAAGTTTATTTATCATTCATTATGCATAAATGAACCAGAAATACAAGTTGCCAATCTCCGGTCGAACTCGGACCAATTCGGTTGACGTCGGTTCAATTTCCAGAACAGTAGCAGCCGGCCCTAGCTCCTATTTATACCCTACCTTCTCTTTCATTCTTCTTCACACCTGAACGAACATCCTCCAAAAACCTTAGTTTCATCTTTCCAAGCTCTCCTCCTCCCTAGTCCTTAGTTCTACGAAGCTCGAAAAGTGTTTCCTCCATCTATTCTCCATTCTCTTAAGGTATTACTGTTAGGGTTATATACTAAAAGCATCACTTTTGTAGTAACCTTATTTTCTTAAATTTTGAATGAGAATCATATGGACAAATGTTTGTATATTGTATTTGTTGCAAGTGTTAATGCAAATGTCTGATATTCTATATTATAGATAACATGGTGTGTGGTGTCACACAGAAGATCACATTATCAGTTCCCTATGGAGTATATAAATAGTTCACAACCTATATGGACTTGAACAATCTATTGAAAAGGTTGTAGTGTAATCTGGTATTAATCTATCTTGACTATAGGTTTACACTAGTACACTTTGTGTGTATTGAACATGACCACTTGAGGTTGTTCTCTTTGTACTGACTACATAAGAGAATAAATAACTCTGTTATTATGGATGCTTGTGCTCTTAATCCGGATATAATAATAGACATGTATATGCAGTGTGCATTACTTTGACTCATGAAAGAGTGAGATTCATTATGGATCAACAACCTCTATAAATTAGGTAATAACATTGTATGTATGATGGGCTGTTGATTATAAATAGAATCTATGTCCTTGTATGTATGATGGGCTGTTGATTATAAATGGAATCCATGTCCCGATACATCGCGTTGATGATGTCCCCTTAAGGAGCTCATAAGGATTGTCATGTAAACCCTGCAGGTGGATTATATCGGACATGACAAATAAAGTTGAGCGATACTACTTAAGGATAAAAGATGTCGAATTATAGTTGTCAGTAACTTAATTTGATCGACGGACATACGATATCTTAACATGGGGAGTCAAACGAGCATATAATAAAAGGAGCCCACAAACATAATTTGGGATTAGGGAGGTAGTGCAACAATAGCTCATTAGTAGACCGAGCTATTGTTAATGGGCCTGGATTATGTGTTCGGGCTGAACACGGGATATCCAGATTCGTTAGGAGGCCTAACCCTAATTTTTTCTCATGGTCCCTGTCGTAGCCTATATATATCCTCTATTCTCTGGCCGCCAGATTACTAATCAGAAATCTGAAGCTTTCTCTAAATTCGTGATTCACGTAAGGAGAAAAGAGAGGGCTGCCAAGGAGAAGAAAAGGTTGGAAGATCGTCGCCCACACGACGTCCAACTCGAGGAAGGAATACGTACAGAAGATCTTGGGGTCGTCTGTTCGAGATTGCCAGGAATTACTTGTCTTCTTTCCGCCGCAGGTATAATTCGTGAACCCTAGTTTCCGTCTATGAAGGGTTAGAACACGTATTAATTCTATTTAACTTTCTATCAATCAATACACACACTAAAGTAAGGGTCCTGGGAATCCCCAGTTCCATCAATTACTTTTCCTTTTTTTTCATCAATGGCTCCTAAACAACTTCTTAAAAGAAAGAAACTTGCTTCCACAGCAGGTTCATCTTCAACTTCTGAGTATGAACCTGTAAATGTTTTTAGTCCCGCTCATCCTACCGATGAAGAGGACTATGACTCTGGATTATTTCCATCTTTGGAATTTTTGATTCTTGGTTTGACTCCTTTTCTTTTCGAGAAATATGTTCCGGAAGATTTGTCAATTTCACTGTTTTCTCTGAGTACGCCAACACTTTTGATAGACTTAGTCTTCGAGATTTATTTCAAACTGCTGACAACATTTATGATAACCCCATTAGAATATTCTATTACAATATGCAAGTGAAACCCGACGACAGTATCTACTTTTGTGTAGCTGGATACAGAATCAAATTCAACTCAACTGATATTAGTGAGTAGTTTTATATGCCTGATATTGGCGAGACGTTAGTTGATATTCATCGAGTCCAGTTTCCCGAAGACATGACCTTTGACTCCTTTAATGTTACAATGTGTCATCCTAACCCTATCCCTCGCAGTAGTAGGATATTTGCAAAACACCTTAACCAAAACTTTTATGAGTTACATCGCTTTATTTTCTCTGCTTTGCTTCCCAAGACGGGATCTTCTGACAAGATCACATTTTATGAGATATTCGCAATGTATCATCTTCATTTCAGTATTCTGTTTTCTGTCTCCAAGACCCTTATGGCTTGGATGATCGGTTGCAGACGGGTGGGGAGTAACCTTTTGTACCCCATGCATCTGGCAGCTATTTCAGATCGACCTTTCTATTTGTCCTGTTTCTTCGTCATCTTCTGAGCTGACTAAATCTAGGAAATATCCTCTGCCTCCACCTCCTCTCGGTGCTGCTCCTGCTGAAGCTCAGGCCGATCCAGATGTTCCTCCTCCTGCCCCTGCTGCTCATGCTTCTAGTTTTGACCCATGGTTCTATCAACGCTTTGATCATTTTGTCACCCTCTCTTGGCAACATCATTAGAGTTACGTTGCTGCTGAGTTTCGTCATACCTCACAAGCTCAGGTATTGAGGAACAATATTGCTGATCTACACTGGAGTCTGCTGCATCACTCCACTGCTTCCGTTCCGATGATCCATCATCCTGCATTCGATGGACCGAGGTTCGACGATCCGACTTAGTTTAGATATTTTGATCCGGCCACATCCTATTTCGACTCTCAGCCACCAGCTCCAGCCGATGATGATGATGCTCAGATATGAGACGAGCATTTAGTTTAGTATTTTTGAGATATTTTTTGCTTAGTGATGATCTATGTTGTTGCACTTGTAGTAATTCCAAACTTTCACAGTTGGACTTTTTATTAGTAGTTCTTTTAAGCAGTAATAAACTCTCTTAGTTATGACTTTTATGGACTTATGATGTACTTTGTTCAGTTTCAGTTCATGCTAGTTGAGTTTATCATTTTATTCCATTGTTGCTAGTTCTATTATCTTATGACTTATATATTGTGAATATTACTCTTTTTCTTTCCTTGTCTGTATATATATTGTTGGCCTCACACATTACGGGGGAGCTACTCATTTTGTACATGACAAAGGGGGAAGAAGAGCAACTCAAAATTTCAAACGATCAATCAATGAACAAGTCAGGTATATTATTTCAAAGTTATATTTTAGCTATATTTGGTATAGACTCAAGTTTGTCAATTATGAAAATGGAGGAGATTATTGGCCCATTGCTTAATGGTCACACCTAATTTTGATAATCAATGACGACTTAAGTCATTACGTAAAATATACGAACTGCTACTAATGTTTCAGGTTATTGAAGTCAATATCAAAGAACGTACTGCATCTACAACAAGCATCAAGTCATCATTCGAAAGCAAATGAAATCCAGATCGAGTCATTTTTATATTTCTTCTATATTTTTACCTTTATTGCGTCTATGATATAAAAATGTAAAATCGATCGGATATTACTGGCTTAGGTTATCTCCAGTCCACCTTTCCAATAAGCCTACCCATATCTTAAAAATCTATATATCCAAAAAGACTAAAATACCTATGTAATTTGGTTTATTCAAATTTAGTTCTGAATTACCAGAAATCTGGCAGAACTCTGGCAGAACTCTGACCGAGTTCGGTCCGAGTTCTGACCGAGTTCGGTCAAGTTAAATTTGAAATCCAGTTGCCTCCAAATCTGCATACAACGTTCGTTTGTGAGATCTTAGCATCCAAACTCTGCCCGAGTTTGGTCAGGAAAAACACCTATAAATAGAGAAGATTTACTAATTCACTCTTCTCTCTATTCATTCTTAAAATATTTTCAGTGATCTAAAGCTTTTACATTCCACCTATACTTCTCTTAGCCAAAGCCAGTAGCATCTTATTCGATTTAGAGTCTTTAGTTTACAGAGTTGTAAAGAGGTTGCAAGTCAGAAAATATCTCAATTTTTAGAGTCGGTCATACGCTCGTCACCAAGCACGGTGTTGTGAAGTCGATCGTACACTTGTCGCCAAGCACGATATTGTAAAGAGACAACAATCTCTCATTTAGCTTGCAAATAGTGGATTAACAGCGAGTAAGAGTACTCACGACTAGATTAGTCCTCTCAGAGGGAAACTAGTATATATCTCGGTGTTCACTGAGTTTGATCTTCTATCTCTTATTGTAATTTAAATTACTGTCTCTTTATTCCTGCCATAGTTTATAACTGTTCAATTTTTAATTAGTATTTATTTCTGCTGCACTCACACATACTATATTCACCCGCTCTAGAGGTGCTCAATGGTCCTACAATGTTGTGAGTGGAGAAGGAATAGTAGTACATCCAAAGAAGGTTAAGGCCATTAAATCATGGCCTACTCCAACGTATGTTGCAGAAGTTAGAAGTTTCTTGGAGGTGGCTGGTACTACAGAAAGTTTGTGAAAGATTTTGCTCAAATTATATCACCCATGACGAAGCTTACATAGAAGAACAAAAAATTTGTATGCACTGAAGATGTCAAGCTGCATTTGATGAGTTGAAGAAGAGATTGACTACATCTCATATTTTGACAGTGCCATCTGGATCGGGAGGCTTTGCTATTACATTGATGCTTCGGGCAAAGGATTAGGATGTGTTCTGGAGCAGAATAAGAATGTAGTAGCATATGCGTCCAGGCAGCTACGACCACATAAGAAGAACTATCATACTCATGACTAGAATTGGCAGTAGTAGTTTTTGCTTTGAAGTTGTGGAAGCATTATTTATACAGAGAGAGTGTTGAAATTTTCATAGATAATAAGAGTTTAAAGTATGTATTCACCCAAAAATAATTGAATATGAAGCAGTAAAGATGGCTGGAGTTGATGAATGATTTTGATATCAATTTACAATATCATCCCGGGAAGGCATGGTTGCCGATGCCCTGAGTAGATATCCTATGGCTATGTTTTTGACGATGGATCGACATCTACAAGAAGACTTGGAGAGTTTGGGCATAGAAGTGGTTATTCCATGAATAGATGGTCAGATGATGGGCAAGCGAATCCAGTCTAGATTGATGGACAATAGTCTGAGGCAGATCATAGCTCAGGTGTAGATTGGATTAGTGGATGAGTTCACCATTGCAGAGGATAGCTCATTGCGGCATGGGACTAGGTTATGTGTGCCTAGCGGAGATCTACGTGAGAAGATTATGCAGAAGGCCCATAAATTGCAGTAGACCCCCTAAATTTTCACTATAATTTTTTTGAAATTTATTTGGTATTTGAATTATTTTTGGTATTCGTATGTCAATTGTGAAGACGTATATACGAGGTATATATTTTTTTTTATAAAAAGTTATATTACAAGATTTTCTCCATATGTAAAATAAGTATACTTTTTTAAAATAGTATTGTTTGCCATTATATATCAAGCACAACAAAATTACAAATGAATTGAACTTGATTGCAAACTCGCTTGTACAAGAGAAGGCCTAGAAAGAAAGCCTAGGAAAAATCTAAGTACAATTGTTTAGTTTTGATTCTGGGGGTGACGATAGAGGCTCGGGAAAGTGTAGCAACTCTGTCTTACTCCTTGGACTATCTGACGCGCTCCTTGCTCTCGAAGAAATTGCCCTTCGTAGGTTACCAGCCTTAGATTGCCAACCATTTGCCTGGGTGTGGTACCGTGCTATTTATAGTATTTTCTGCAATAGCAGATTTTTGGGCCGTATAAAGGGCCACGTGGCCACGTGTCTCTCACAACGCACAAAGACTCGATCTCGGGCTGCCAGCTGGTGGGGGTTGTTGAGATTTTGTTGTAGCAAATCTGGGTGGTTGAGACTTGGTCAGCCTGCCACGTGTCTCATCGCAAGATAGGATCAGTCTGCTTGAGTCATTTTGAGCCGCATAGGCCCTTCAGAGTTCGGCCATGCTGGGCCGCATAAGACTCATGCGGCAATCTCCCTTAGTCCGTATGTAGCTTAGGGACTTTTGAACCGCATAGGTTCCATATTCTGGGTCGCATAAAGCTCATGCGGCTCAGATTGCAGTTACCCTTGGCCGTATGAAGTACATAGATTGAGCCGCATATATAAGGTTTATGCGGCTCGGGTCGTAGTCCTTTTGGCCGCATGGCCATGTCCAGTCTAACCACGTCTTATCTTTTTTTGTCAGAGTGTCAGAGTTGTCAGAGCTTTCAGTCTTACCAGAGTTTGTCAGCTTTATCAGACCAGAGTTTTCTCAGCTTTATCATAAGGATTGATCAGCTTGGCCGCATAAGTAACTATTCTCTCTACAGCTCAAAGGTCAGTCTGGTGATGATGGGCCGCAGAGGGCGCGCTGAGTCTGTCATACGGCTTTTGTTTATGCAGGTCAATCTGTTCCAGAGTACTCATGCGGTCAGTTGTGATTCGCATGAACCCCATATTTTCCATGCTTCTACAAGACACCCTTCAAAGTTTTTAAATTGCAAATTTGGAATACTTTGAATAAGAAGCATGAACATATATCAAGCCGTAGAAAAATCTTCGAGTCAGGAGAGACGTCGTACTGTAGGGCATTTTGAGCTGCAGGGACATTTTTGGGCTACAGGTAGATCTTGTGCCGCAGGGAGATCTTGTCTGCCAGCTGTCATTGCTGCATTTAATGCCTTGATTTAGTTTTGAATTTAGGCTCTTTTTTCTAGATAAAGCTGACGATTACAAAGGATAAAATCCCCAAACGTCATCATTATCCTTAATGGATACGGGAATCGAAGCGGTGATGACGGTTATTAAGGATAAAAATTCCCAAACGACATTATTATCTTTAATGGATACGGGAATCGAAGCGACGTTCATCTGTTTCCACTTTGAGGAGCTATAAATATGGGCCATACGGAGAGAGTTTTTTTCCTTCAACTTTTTTTCCTTCGTCTTCATCATCTTCGTCATCTTTCTGTCCCGGTTAGCCATGGATCCGAAAGCTTCCAAGTTGACTGATGCTATGGCCAAAGAGAAGGGGCTCGCCTCTCCGTCGAGTGCTGCGGACTCTCCTCTCGTTCATCCTGACGTGCAACCCTCTGTTAAGGGTAAGGACTGTGGAAAAGCGATGACTTAAATTTGAATCGGCCATATCGCATATTCTATGCGCGGGCTTGTTATATATTGCCTCTGCGCTTTGGGCATAATCGATATATCCCCCATCTCATGGGACTACATGTGTTCTGTATGATGGGGCCGTATGGGTCGAGCCGCATAAGCGCCACTAACCTTCATGGATGCCTTATACTTGAGCCGCATGAGCGCTACAGGACTGAACCACATGGATGCCTCGTGACCAAACCGCATATACATCTCATAAATGATCCACATAAATGCTTCATGGCTTAGTTGCATGAACATTGCATAACAGAGCCGCATAAGTACTTTCTAAGACTGAACCGCATGCGTCTCATGTTTTTATGCGCATTCCTCATAACTGGGCTGCATAGGGTCTATTTTGGAAGAATATTGTTTTCTTCTACCTGCTAACCTCTTTTTTTGAGATGTAACAAATGTAACTAATTTTGAAAAAACAGAATGCATTCGCTCCATTCTTTGTTGGTGGTATTGGTGGTGCTTATACTAGAGGGCCTAATACAGCATTTGTGTTTGATAAAGGATATTCCACTGGAGGACTTTTTGTGGACCTATTACCCATTTGTGCATCTAGAAATGCGAGCAAATAGATTTGAATGATATTTTGTGGACCTACTACTCTTTGGTACACCAATGGTGCGAGTAATAGATTAGGATAACTTTTGTGGACCTATTACCCTTCTGCGCACTGGCGGTACAGGTAATAGATTTGGAACAAAACCCAACAGAGGTAATATGGACGTGATATGTTTTGTGGTCTTAACACAGTATCTTTTATCCCGGGTTGGGTACAGGTGTTAAGTCGAAAGACTATCGATATCAGAGGCAATATGGACGTGACACAAGATAATCAGGCATAATCTTTGGTGGAATGGATTTTGAGACAAAACCTAACAGAGGTAATATGGACGTGATAGGTTTTGTGGTCTTAACACCATGTCTTTTATCCCGGGTTGGGTACAGGTGTTAAGTCAAGAGACTATCGGTATCAGAGATAATATGGACGTGATACACGACAATCAAGAATAATCTTTGGTGGACCTATTACTCTTCTGCGCACTGGTGGTGCAAGTAATAGATTTTGAGACAAAACCAACATAGGTAATATAGACGTGATAGATTTTGTGGTCTTAACACCATGTCTTTTATCCCAGGTTGGGTACAGGTGTTGAGTCGCAAGATTACCGGTACCAGAGGTAATATGGACGTGACACATGATAATTAGAACCAGGAAGTCTGCTAAGAGATAATGGTAAACTGGGCAGACTCCTGTGAGGTAAAGCATTAGAGTGGGAGTTCAGAGGTATCATCGTACATGACTCGCCACTCAGGGATATGCAATAGAGTGTGAGTTCAGAGGTACTTGGTGTACATAATGCGATAGTTTAGAAGATTTGATGGTTTGAGGGAGTACCAGCATGTCTTTAAACATAGTATTTCTTCAGGAATTTGTCGTTTATGGGCATCATGAGTAAATCTCCGTTCTATTTTGCGAGCCGGTATGTGCCGTTGGAGAATACGGTCTCGACGATGTATGGACCTTCCCACTTGGGCTGGAATTTGTCGACGGTTTTGTGAGTCATAACCATTGGTCTACGAAAGGCCAATCACCTACTTGGAATGTCCTCTGCTTGACTTTCATATTAAAGGCTCGAGAGATGCGTGCTTGATAGAGCTCGATGCTTTGTTGAGCTTGCAGATGTTTCTCGTCTAACGCTTCTAATTCTTGTAGCAGTCGACGGTAGTTATCGTTCGACGTTAACTGGTAAGTAAGGGCCACACGAAGTGAGGGGATCTGAGTCTCCAATGGGAGAACTACCTCGCTCCCGTACACCAGAGAGAATGGTGTATTTCCTGTAGCCATCCGACTCGTAGTGCGGTACGCTCATAAGCATTCGCCCAGCTTTTCATTCCAGTCGTGCTTGTTCGAAGACACAAACTTTCTGAGAAGCTTGATTATGGTATTGCTAAAGGCTTCAGCCAGACCATTAGCGGATGGGTTGTAGGCCGTTGAAGCCATATTCTGAATTCGGTTCTTGTCGCGGAATCGATAGAAGGCATGGCTTACGAACTATGGACCATTGTCATGAATGATCCTCCTTGGCAGTCCAAAACGGTAAATGACATGATGTTTTATGAAACTGATCACGTTTGATGTCTTTACCTCTGCCAACGGAACAGCTTCCGCCCATTTGGAGAAGTAGTCGGTGATTGCGAGAATAAACCGGTGCCCTTTGGACGACGGCGGGGTAATTGGGCCAAAAATGTCCATTTTCCATGCTTTAAATGGCTAAGAAGCCACTGTTGGGTGCAAGAACTCAGATGGCAGATGTATGAAATCTGCGTGGATCTGACAAGCCTTGCACTTCTTTGCGTAATCGACTGCGTCTGCTACCATCGTAGGCCAGTAGTAACCCATCCGACGGAGATGGTCCTGCAACTTTGGGCCCGGCTGGTGAGCCCCGCAAATACCATCGTGAGCCTCGCGTAAGGCTTCTTTGGCTTCTGCGTTTGACAGACATCTTAGCAGTAGTCCGTTGTAAGATCGTCGCTACAATATTTTTGTTTCGGTGTCATAAAAGAATCTGAGAGAACGCCTTCTGATTGAAGTTACTTCTTTCATATTCTCTGGCAGGATTTTATAGACTACAAAGTCGATGAATAGGAGTCTCCAGTCTTGCACGTCATTGGTTATCTGGGCGGAGTAACTCATATCCAGTTGAACATTAATTTTAGGACAGACCAGCTCATGGCCTATAACGTCAACTGGATGATGAGCAAAATTTGGAACCGCCAAAGAAGCGATGAGGCCTACTAGGGAGTTGGCTTCAATATTCTGGGGCCTAGGAACATGTTCTATAAAGTACCCTTCCAAGGTTGCTATGATAGCAATTGCTGTCTGATGAAAAGGAATCAGGTCCGCGTTGCGAACTTCGTACGAGCCTCAGATTTGATTGACAACCAACTGCGAGTCTCCATGTGCTTCTTGGTATTTGACTCCCACTTCTTTTGTAAGTCGGAGCCCGATGACCAAAGCGTTATATTCGGATATATTGTTTGAACAGGGTTCCATGAGAGAATATGCCCGGTTGACCACCAATCCAGAGGAAGAAATTAACACTATCCCGACTCCAGCGACGATATCACCTTGGGGCCCCGTTCTTGAGGTACCATCGAAGAACATTCGCCAAACGTTTTCATGTGAAGTCATGTTTGAGTTAATAACTTCATCTGGGATTTTTTCATAGATTCTGGCTATTTCTGAGCCTGAATGGGCTGCCAGAAAGTCAGCCAAGGCTTGACCTTTGACAGCCTTTTGCGGAACGAAGACCATGTCGTACGGAGATAACAGTATCGCCCATGTGGCTAGACGAGAACTGAGTGCGCCTAGCTTGGTCATGAGAACCTTAAGGGGATTGACTCGTGAGATAACATGGATGGTCTGTCCTGACATATAGTGTCGTATTTTTTGAATGGCGAACACCAAGGCAAGGCATTCCTTCTCTACGGCGATTTACCTGTGCTCCGGCCCCACCATCATTCGGCTGAGGTAATAGATGGCTTGTTCGTACCCCGCATCATTATTTTGTGCCAGCAAGGCACCGAGGGAGTGTTTTATTGCTCGTACATATAGCAGAAAAGGTTTTCGGCAACCGGTGCTACCAGAACTGGCGGATTCGTCAGGTATTCCTTAATGTCATCAAAGGCGCGTTGGCATTCCTTGTTCCAAACGAAAGAGATGCCTTTCTTCATAAGTTGTGTGAAGGGTTGACATCACCCTGAGAGGTTAGATATGAACCTCCTGATGTAGGCTAGTCTTTCCTGAAGGCCGCGGAGTTCACGAAGGTTCTTCGGCGGCCTCATCTCCATGATTGCCTTTGTCTTATCGGGGTCTATGTGAATGCCCGTGGAAGTAATGACAAAGCCCAAGAACTTCCCACTGGACACGCCCAGGAAAGACTTGGTGGGATTCATCTTCAAATTGTGTGTTCGCATAAGATCGAACACTGTTCTCAAATAGTGGAGGTTATAACGCCCAGTCCCAAAATACGTAGGACCAAGTACGTGAACATGCCAGCTGCACATATATAAAGAATACTCCAATATACGGAATCCTCATATATGTGCATAAGATGTAAATAAAATAATCATAGGCCAGAATAACATAATCTAATCTCATCACAGCTCAACACAGAATATAATAGAGTCCAAATAAATAAATAAGAGTATCAAAAGATAGCCGGGTGAACATGCTCACTCCAAACAGCTATGAAAAATAGTCTCACAAGATCGGAGTCCAACCTCCGCAAAATAGAAAGAAAAGATATGTAAAAATAATGTCCACTAATGTCTCAAATAAAAAATAGACTAGAAATCAGTAGGGACTGCCTCGTCATCAATGTAGGATAGCTCCAACGCCGCTCCGCACTTCTGTGGAAAATTGTCTAACCCTGGAGAGATAACCAGGTCCTCAGAGGGACATAGCAAGATACAAGAAAACACCATGCCATATAAATTATGATAATAATAATAAGAGAAAAAGGTATGCACGCAATCAGGCTCCTGACCATTCTACTGTGAATATGTAGTTGAGATACAATCCTTCGACGCATGAGCCCTGGCTGTAAATGGGATCGGCATAGTTCCCCTAAAGGGCACCAGGGTCCTACGTCCATAATGCTCTGGAAGCGTCAGAGGGTACCATGTGGAAGGGGCTACATCCATAACGCTCTGGAAAACGTCAGAGGGCGCCTGGAGCCTGCGTCTCCAGAGGAGCACACAGGTAATCAGGGAAGTGCAAAGAAGCCCAAACGTCAGGTATTGTTCTCTCCACCCAATGCCTAATATCATCATCTCCATGACTGATATGAACCTCTAGTAACCGCCAAGTCTTCAAACATGCAATTCTATTGGCAGTTATTCATATCCGTCGTAAGCTCCGTACGTATCGATGGCCAGCCGACTACGCGGGTACGTATCCTACATGTGACTCACAACACGTAATAAAACAAGTGTCAAGGCCGTATGAGATATACCAATACCTCATCATCAATGGGAGGTCACTAGACTAAGTCAATGTAAGAGAAATAAATAAAAGCGTGAAAAACGACCGATAGAGTCGCTTGCACCCAAGTGTAACTTGGACGTACAGTTTAAATATCAAGAAATAAGAAATGCTGAAAATAACAACTAAAAATAAGAATATAATAATCACAGAGTAGGGTGGCAAGGTATCTTGCCTGATGGTGCAAAGTGGCAAGTCCAGGTAATCACAATGTCAGCCAAAAAACATCACAATCTCCAAACAACTCTGGACGCTGAAACAAACATAAAAAATGCTCTCGATGTAAAAGATATACCTAGAAAATGCCTGTCCAAAAGTTAAATTCTGGAACAGGGGCAAACTCGTAATTTCGGGTCAAAGCGATGTCCGCCGTTGGACCCGCTTTACACCGAAACGCGTACGAAAGTATATGGTCTCTAAAGTCATCAAACTACATGTCTACGAATTCAATATGAGGAGAGGAACTCAAAGGTATGTCCAGTTTTGGATTCCGTTGAGCCGTGTACAAAATCGCCCGTTTGAGTGGGTCGTGGGCCCGCCAAAAAAGGGTTCCGATTCGACCTTCTCAGAATCGAACCAAACTTGGCATACAAGACCAAAATTTTGATTCGAACCTGTTGGCGCAAGTTTCGTTTCAAATCGACGACTGTACACGAAGTTAGGGCAAAGTTTGCATGTTGGCGATACGGGGGTATCTCGACGGATACAGACTGATTTTGTCGCGCACACACGACAAAACTGAGTTCCGTCAGTTCCCACACGTTGGCAACGTCCATACGCGCCTTTCGATGCATATAGCATGCGACCACGTCGCCCGGTTTGTCGGGGTGCACGACGTATCGAGAAAAATTCAAAATTTTTATATAAATTAACACAAGTTTTTCCTCAACTTCAACATCAATTTACTTTTTACATGTTAATCGAAACAACGATCCAGAAGATGCATTGCGATGTCGGTTATGTTGTCTTTTACTATTTTCAATTAGATTCTACAATTTTTTAATGCACAGCAAGAAAATTGGCCAACAAGTTATCGTTTTAAAATAAATTTTAGTATTATAGAAAAACAGGTTTTTCTTCAACTTCGTCTCGATTTTTCGAGCAAGTTGATGGGTTGTTTCAAAATCCACCAAGAGGATCTCGAAGAGGGTCAAGTCTAATTTCCAGAAAATCTTACGGATCGAAAATCGGTGCTACGAGTAAAAAATTACGTCGTAGGGAAGTAGGGTACCTTGAGTGGGAAAACTGCTCCGTGGGTGACGAGGGGCTGACTTCCGATGCTCCGTTCGTCGCGCAAAAAACTCCGTTGCTGGTGAAACAAACTCGTAGGCGAAGAGGGTATGTTCTGCCATAATTTTCGTTTTGGAAGTCTAGGGTTTTGAGGTTTGTGGAAAAAGTTATATACATAACAAGTTGGCCCCACTCCTAATACTAGTGGGGTTAGGATTTCTCAAATTCCCACAATCTTGCTGTACTCGCGTGGGGGGGGGGGGGGGAAGGGTTTGTTTTGCTGCTGATGCAGGGGTGGGCCCGTCTACTTAAGTGGGCGGCTGCAGTTTTTTTTTCTTTTTTTCTTTTTCTTTTTCTTCTCTTTATTACCGAAAAGTTAAGTATATATATATATATATATATATATATATATATATATATATATATATATATATATATATATATATTTATAGATAAATATATATATATTTTTTAAGCTAGCAAAATTTCTCAAAAAAAATTAAAAATAAATTCCTAAAAATCCTAGATTTTATTATATTCCTTATTTAATAGAAATACGAACATGCACACATGTAATGATATATATATACACACATACATTAATTATACTAATAAACTAGTAGTAATAAATCCATAAATAATGAAATGCATAACGAAAATTAATTAAATTATAAAAATCAATTATAAATTATGGGGGTTTACAGAGGTGGTCATCCTTGGAGCGGCTTTTGACGGCGATAGGCTAGTCTTCCCTGAAGGCCGCGGAGTTCACGAAGGTTCTTCGGCGGACTCATCTCCATGATTGCCTTTGTCTTATCGTTGTCTATGTGAATGCCCGTGGAAGTAATGACAAAGCCCAAGAACTTCCTACTGGACACGCTCAGGAAAGACTTGGTGGGATTCATTTTCAAATTGTGTGTTTGCATAAGATCGAACACTGTTCTCAAATTATGGAGGTTATAACGCCCCAGTCCAAAAATACGTAGGACCAAGTACGTGAACATGCCAGCAGCACATATACGAAGAATACTCTAATATACGGAATCCTCATATATGCACATAAGCTGTAAATAAAATAATCATAGGCCAGAATAACATAATCTAATCTCATCACAGCTCAACACAGAAGATAATAGAGTCCAAATAAATAAATAAGAGTATCAAAAGATAGCCGGGTGAACATGCTCACTCCAAACTGCTATAAAAAATAGTCTCACAAGATCGGAGTCCAACCTCCACAAAATAGAAAGAAAAGAGATGTAAAAATAATGTCCACTAATGTCTCAAATAAAGAATAGACTAGAAATCAGTAGGGACTACCTCGTCATCAATGTAGGATAGCTCCAACGCCGCTCCGCACTCCTGTGGAAAATAGTCTAATCCTAAAGAGATAACCAGGTCCTTAGAGGGACGTAGCAATATACAAAAAAACACCATGCCATATAAACTGTGATACTAATAATAAGAGAAAAAGGTATGCACGTAATCAGGCTCCTGACCATTCTACTGTGAATATGCAGTTGAGATACAATCCTTCGACGCATGAGCCCTGGCTGTAAATGGGATTGGCATAGTTCCTGTAAATGGCACCAGGGGCCTACGTCCATAATGCTCTGGAAGCGTCAGAGGGTACCATGTGGAAGGGGCTACGTCCATAACGCTCTGGAAAACGTCAGAGGGCGCCTGGAGCCTGCATCTCCAGAGGAGCACACAGGTAATTAGGAAAGTGCAAAGAAGCCCATACGTCAGGTATTGTTCTCCCCACCCAATGCCTAGTATCATCATCTCCATGACTGATATGAACCTCTAGTAACCGCCAAGTCTTCTAACATGCAATTCTATTGGCAGTTACTCCTATCCGTCGTACGCTCCGTACATATCGGTGGCCAGCCGACTACGCGGGTACGTGTCCTATATGTGACTCACAACACATGGTAAAGCAAGTGTCAAGGCCATATGAGATATACCAATACCTCATCATTAATGGGAGGTCACTAGACTAAGTCAATGTAAGAGAAATAAATAAAAGCGTGAAAAACGACCGATAGAGTCGCTTGTACCCAAGTGTAACTTGGACGCACAGTTTAAATATCAAGAAATAAGAAATCCTAAAAATAACAACTAAAAATAAGAATATAATAATCACAGAGTAGGGTGGCAAGGTATCTTGCCTGATGGTGCAAAGTGGCAAGTCCAGGTAATCAAAATGTCAGCCAAGAAACATCACAATCTCCAAACAACTCTGGACGCTGAAACAAACATAAAAAATGCACTCGGTGTAACAGATATACCTAGAAAATGCCTGTCCAAAAGTTAAATTATGGAACATGGGCAAAATAATAATTTTGGATCAAAACGATATCCGCCGTTGGACCCGCTTTGCACCGAAACGCGCGTAAAAGTCTATGGTCTCTAAAGTCGTCAAATTACATGTCTACGGATTCAATATGAGGAGAGGAACTCAACGGCATATCCAGTTTTGGATTCCGATGAGCCGTGTGCAAAATCGCCCGTTTGAGTGGGTCGCGGGCCCGCCAAAAAGGGGTTCCGATTCGACCTTCTTAGAATCGAACCAAACTTGGCACACAAGACCAAAATTTCAATTCGGACCTGTTGGCGGAAGTTTCGTTTCGAATCGACGAATGTACAGGAAGTTAGGGCAAAGTTTGCAAATTGGCGATACGGGGGTATCTCGACGGATACGGACTGATTTCGTCGCGCACACACGACGAAACTGAGTTCCGTCAGTTCCCACACGTCGGCAACGTCCATATGCACCTTTCGATGCGTATAGCGCGCGACCACGTCGCCCGGTTTGTCGGGGCGCACGCCGTATCGAGAAAAATTCAAAATATTTATATAAATTAACACAAGTTTTTCCTCAACTTCAACATCAATTTACTTTTTACACGTT